>CABFWO010003613.1:61298-83042 GCA_902155825.1 Timema genevievae
ATATATATATATATATATATCAAAGTAACAGTTGCAGACGACATAGCTTAACGTATGACTACATGAACAGTAGATCTAGGAGCTGTACTAGCTGTCAGATAAGGTGCTCCCTATGAAATTAGGACTAACGATGTACAGGCATACGTACTAACGGTCGAACTGGTGTTCTTGATAATTTGGCAGAGATGTGGACCGACAACCCTTCCTTCTTGGTGTGCGTGCATGATCTAGCGCTCCCATAATTCACTGCGGCAGTCGTAAGTACTAACAAACAGACAGCAGCTTGCATTATGGGGCATGAGATAGCAGTTTCATTACAGGATGGTTCTTAAGTTGGCGATAGCCGTGTGGTGAAGTATTATTATTTCAGTACTATATAACTATCTATGGTATTGTCCCAGTAGTTGTTGGACTATATAATTATATATGGTATTATCCCAGTAGTTGGACTATATAACTATCTATGGTATTATCCCAGTAGCTGTTGAACTATATAATTATCTATAGTATTATCCCAGTAGTTGGATTATGTAACTATCTATGGTATTATCACAGTAGCTGTTGGACTATATAATTATCTATGGTATTATCCCAGTAGTTGTTGGACTATATAATTATTTATGGTATTATCCCAGTAGTTGTTGGACTATATAATTATCTATGGTATTATCCCAGTAGTTGGACTTTATAACTAGCTATGGTATTATCCCAGTAGCTGTTGGACTATATAACTATCTATGGTATTATCCCAGTAGTTGTTGGACTATATAATTATCTATGGTATTATCCCAGTAGTTGGACTATATAACTATCTATGGTATTATCCCAGTAGCTGTTGGACTATATAATTATCTATAGTATTATCCCAGTAGTTGGATTATATAACTATCTGTGGTATTATCCCAGTAGCTATTGGAGTATATTACTATCTATGGTATTATCCCAGTAGTTGGACTATATAACTATCTATGGTATTATCCCAGTAGCTGTTGGACTATATTACTATCCATGGTATTATCCCAGTAGTTGGACTATATTACTATCTGTGGTATTATCCCAGTAGTTGTTAGACTATATTACTATCTATGGTATTATCCCAGTAGCTGTTGGACTATATAATTATATATGGTATGATCCCAGTAGTTGGACTATATAACTATCTATGGTATTATTCCAGTAGCTGTTGGACTATATTACTATCTATGGTATTATCCCAGTAGTTGGACTATATAACTATCTATGGTATTATCCCAATAGCTGTTGGACTATATAACTATCTATAGTATTATCCCAGTAGTTGTTGGACTATATTACTATATATGGTATTATCCCAGTAGCTGGACTATATAACTATCTGTGGTATTATCCCAGTAGTTGGACTATATAACCATCTGTGGTATTATCCCAGTAGTTGGACTATATAACTATCTATGGTATTATCCCAATAGCTGTTGGACTATATAACTATCTATAGTATTATCCCAGTAGTTGTTGGACTATATTACTATCTATGGTATTATCCCAGTATCTGTTGTAGTATATCACTAACCGTTGGACCATGTTACTATCTGTATTAGCGTACTACCCCCGGATGACCATATTATTATATCTTGTCTTGATGCTGAACTAATCAGAACTCTGTATAACAAAGAGAAGACACAGGTGACTGTTTTTGGGCACCCTGTAGAAGGAACTTCAGTTAGAAAACTGTTCTTTGTTTCAATTGGGGGGGGCTGATGTGTTCACTTAGGTAACTCCGGGAATAATCACGTGGTTTAGGGCAGGGACTATTTAACAAGAATTCAACAGGGAGAGATAGGAAGTATTATAAGACTTTGCCAGTGTACCAACCAAACAACCAGTAATATTACCAGGCCAGGCCAGGGTTAGTTAGTTATTGAATACATGTTCACCTGTTAGTTTTAGTTATATTCTGAATAAAGAGAACTTCACAAACATCCGTCATTATCAAACGATAGAGTTTCCTAGAAAGTGGTAACTCCACAATCGACGATCATATTTCCCTCCGTCACATCTGATAAGTAAAATGTGGTCTGCAGTTGCAATGACACGTGTCCAACACGTGCAAAGTCACGTGGCAACAACCATGACGGCGAACATTACACTTCGTGGGGGGAATCAATCATAAATGTTCAGAAATACAGGAGCTACTTTAGGTTAGGACGGGGTGAATATCACCTGGAACCTCCTGACGATAATTGCCATTATAAACAGAACAATCTCTTACCTGAACACTCTTACCAACTGAATATGATATATTTGGGTAATGTGCCAAAAAAATGTAGTGGTTAACTAATTTGTACAAAATATGGTCCAGTGATGAGAATAGGCTGCATACAATTATGTAATGTTCTGGAAAAGATACGGTCCAGTGATGAGAATGGGCTACATACAATGATGTACTGTTCTGGACAAAATACGGTCCAGTGATGAGAATGGGCTACATACAATAAGGTACTGTTCTGGACAAGATACGGTCCAGTGATGAGAATGGGCTACAAGCAATAATGTACTGTTCTGGACAAAATACGGTCCAGTGATGAGAATGGGCTACATACAATAATGTACTGTTCTGGACAAGATACGGTCCAGTGATGAGAATGGGCTACATACAATAAGGTACTTTTTTCTTTTTTTCACCGCGTCTTACTACCCGTTCTGGTTTATACGCTAACGGTTTTAGGGATCAGGAAGGTTATATTTATAGGAAGTGTACCTACATTTGCGTGGAGGGAGAGTGAAGAACCGTTTTAGGAAAACAACCCTCAGTACACCCGACCGAGATTCGAACCTCGATCTCCCCGTCATCGTCAGAATAGTTAGTCTACTGCGAGAGTAGCGAGTTAGACCATGCGGCCACAAAAGTGGGTGATTACAATATTGAAGTACTATTAACCTAACATAAACAATTTAGTGACATATTCAACCACTAAGCGCTATAGTCGACCCGTAAGAGTGATAATTGAAATGTAATCCCTGTTATTGTAACTTATCTGTTATGTTTGTGGTGTTAACGTCCTCGGAAGAAATCAAACTGATGTACGAACTATAAAACTTGGGACATAACCATTGCATCCTTTTCCTTTTAAAATGGTTGGGTCTCTTTTATATAAATTAATTCAGATTATCCCAGCCACTCCGTGAAGAAGAGCCAGCCACTCTGTGAAGAAGAGCCAGCCACTACGTGAAGAAGAAACAGCCACTCCGTGAAGAAGAGACCACCACTACGTGAAGAAGAGCCAGCCACTACGTGAAGAGAGACAGCTACTGCGTGAAGAAGAGCCAGCCACTCCGTGAAGAAGAGACAGCCACTCCGTGAAGAAGAGACAGCCACTCCGTGAAGAAGAGCCAGCCACTACGTGAAGAAGAAACAGCCACTACGTGAAGAAGAAACAGCCACTACGTGAAGAAAAGACCACCACTACGTGAAGAAGAGCCAGCCACTCCGTGAAGGAGATCCAGCCACTCCGTGAAGAAGAGCAGACACTACGTGAGGAAGAGCCAGCCACTACGTGAAGAAGAGCCAGCCACTACGTGAAGAAGAGCCAGCCACTCCGTGAAGAAGAGCCAGCCACTCCGTGAAGAAGAGTCAGCCACTACGTGAAGAAGAGCCAGCCACTACGTGAAGAAGAGCCAGCCACTCCGTGAAGAAGAGTCAGCCACTCCGTGAAGAAGAGTCAGCCACTACGTGAAGAAGAGTCAGCCACTCCGTGAAGAAGAGTCAGCCACTCCGTGAAGAAGAGTCAGACACTACGTGAAGAAGAGTCAGCCACTACGTGAAGAAGAGCCAGCCACTCCGTGAAGAAGAGCCAGCCACTCCGTGGTGTTCATGTTGCTGCGATTGAGAGGGAATCGCCCAATTCCGGAAACTGAGTCAGACGCGGAAATGTGTGGAGGGTAGCCTATACAAGAGGGGACAGGAGAATCTATTCAAACCTCGATCAAACTTGGACTCACCAAGTCCAGGCTTTTTTTTTAGTAATTTCCAACTCAGCAGGAAACGTTACTACGCTTTGTTGGCAAAAAAAGCCAAACAATTATAACAATCAACATCAGATCATATGAAAATATATTGTAATACGGCAAATTGATATTTATAAACATTGTTCATTGCTGAGTGTCCTCGTGTCTGAGTGGTCAGGGAGACTATCTAGTATACCCTGGTTACATCCTGTCTGTAGCTGAGTGGTCAGGGAGACTATCTAGTATACCCTGGTTACATCCTGTCTGTAGCTGAGTGGTCAGGGAGACTATCTAGTATACCCTGGTTACATCCTGTCTGTAGCTGAGTGGTCAGGGAGACTATCTAGTATACCCTGGTTACATCCTGTCTGTAGCTGAGTGGTCAGGGAGACTATCTAGTATACCCTGGTTACATCCTGTCTGTAGCTGAGTGGTCAGGGAGACTATCTAGTATACCCTGGTTACATCCTGTCTGTAGCTGAGTGGTCAGGGAGACTATCTAGTATACCCTGGTTACATCCTGTCTGTAGCTGAGTGGTCAGGGAGACTATCTAGTATACCCTGGTTACATCCTGTCTGTAGCTGAGTGGTCAGGGAGACTATCTAGTATACCCTGGTTACATCCTGTCTGTAGCTGAGTGGTCAGGGAGACTATCTAGTATACCCTGGTTACATCCTGTCTGTAGCTGAGTGGTCAGGGAGACTATCTAGTATACCCTGGTTACATCCTGTCTGTAGCTGAGTGGTCAGGGAGACTATCTAGTATACCCTGGTTACATCCTGTCTGTAGCTGAGTGGTCAGGGAGACTATCTAGTATACCCTGGTTACATCCTGTCTGTAGCTGAGTGGTCAGGGAGACTATCTAGTATACCCTGGTTACATCCTGTCTGTAGCTGAGTGGTCAGGGAGACTATCTAGTATACCCTGGTTACATCCTGTCTGTAGCTGAGTGGTCAGGGAGACTATCTAGTATACCCTGGTTACATCCTGTCTGTAGCTGAGTGGTCAGGGAGACTATCTAGTATACCCTGGTTACATCCTGTCTGTAGCTGAGTGGTCAGGGAGACTATCTAGTATACCCTGGTTACATCCTGTCTGTAGCTGAGTGGTCAGGGAGACTATCTAGTATACCCTGGTTACATCCTGTCTGTAGCTGAGTGGTCAGGGAGACTATCTAGTATACCCTGGTTACATCCTGTCTGAGTGGTCAGGGAGACTATCTAGTATACCCTGGTTACATCCTGTCAGGGAGACTATCTAGTATACCCTGGTTACTTCCTGTCTGTAGCTGAGTGGTCAGGGAGACTACCTAATATACCCTGGCTACATCCTGTCTGTAGCTGAGTGGTCAGGGAGACTATCTAATATACCCTGGCTACATCCTGTCTGTAGCTGAGTGGTCAGGGAGACTATCTAGTATACCCTGGCTACATCCTGTCTGTAGCTGAGTGGTCAGGGAGACTATCTAATATACCCTGGCTACATCCTGCCAGTAGCTAAGTGGCTAGGGGGACCCATCACCTCGCTGATATGATGGAACACGGCTCCTCCATTTCTCCTCGGATCTCGCTGACTTCCTGTGCGGTTGAAAGCCTCTGTATGAACAAACAAGCCACGCCTGGAAACACCTCTTCCCGCCATGCACTGGCTTCCCTCCTTTCAAAGAAATCTCTCGACGGGCAGAGCACAATCTTCTCTCCCTTACGACACACACAAAAAGAGGAGTTAAAAAAGTGCCAGATTTTTCGCTTGCAAGGAATACACTTTTCATAAGTTTTCTATTTCCGTTTGTATTTGTCCGCGTGTAATAGTCTCCAGATGAACCATGACCTTCCTTAAAGGAGTGTGACTTCCCCCTGTCAGTATAGACACATTGTGGGCAGAGGACAGACGGACATATTGTGCCAGTCCAGGGCAGACCGCACAACTAAACTTCACAGCCATTTAGGTTGAAAGGGACCCAACAATCAGACAATTTTCCAGGTGTACAACCTTTTGTACAGTCTGGGGCATAACACTGTGTGCTGCATTAGTACACTCTGTGACATAACACTGTGTGCTACATTAGTACAGTCTGTGGCATAACACTGTGTGCTACATTAGTACAGTATGTGACATAACACTGTGTGCTACATTAGTACACTCTGTGACATAACACTGTGTGCTACATTAGTACACTCTGTGACATAACACTGTGTGCTACATTAGTACAGTCTGTGACATAACACTGTGAGCTACATTAGTACAGTCTGTGGCATAACACTGTGTGCTACATTAGTACAGTCTGGAGCATAACACTGTGTGCTACATTAGTACACTCTGTGACATAACACTGTGTGCTACATTAGTACAGTCTGTGGCATAACACCGTGTGCTACATTAGTACAGTCTGTGACATAACACCGTGTGCTACATTAGTACTGCATGTGACATAACACTGTGTGCTACATTAGTACAGTCTGTGACATAACACTGTGAGCTACATTAGTACAGTCTGTGACATAACACTGTGAGCTACATTAGTACAGTCTGTGGCATAACACTGTGTGCTACATTAGTACACTTTGTGACATAACACTGTGTGCTACATTAGTACACTCTGTGACATAACACTGTGTGCTACATTAGTACAGTATGTGACATAGCACTGTGTGCTACATTAGTACACTCTGTGACATAACACTGTGTGCTACATTAGTACAGTCTGTGGCATAACACCGTGTGCTACATTAAAAAGCTACCAGACCAAATTATGTATCCCTACGCCGAACTATATGATCTGCAAAAAACATGTGTTTAGCAGCTGTCACTTCTGACAATCAAAATGTAGGTATATACCTAAATGTTGACTGTCAGAAGTCAGCTGTGAACTGTCAGTCAGCACCAAAGAAGCCATGGGGCTACTGTAACACTGTGTGCTACATTAGTACACTCTGTGACATAACACTGTGTACTACATTAGTACACTCTGTGACATAACACTGTGTTGTGAGCTACATTATAATTATGATTACTGTTATTTTATAATTATTATTAATGTCTATCCAAAGTGACAGTTGCAGATAATATGACTTGACGTATGAACTAAATGAAAGTAGATCTATAATGTCGCTGGAGAGAGTAACACGGTACTACATGGAGGCAAAAGGCAAAGACCACATTTCACTTTCCACCAGCCCGAGTTTGTCTCATTTCTTTCAATCACTGATATAATGGCGGGCCTCAAAGAATTTCCGGTGTCTTGTGCGACCTAACAGGTGTTTGGGATTTGTTGAGCTTTCAGGGGGGGTGACTGGGAAACTATTTCACTTGTCTGTGACGTCATGATAGCTGGTAACATAGCTGACATTGATCACCGACATGATCATAAATGTGTCAACGATCCTCCCCAGGATCGTGATTTCTCAAACAATTGCACTTAAAACTCACATTAAACTTAAGAGTTATTGTGAAGCTCCAATAATATCTTCTTTTTTTTAAATGTTTGTTTTTAAAATAAAATAGAAAGAGAAAGCATGCATCGATTTCCATATTTTCTGACATGAATTTCGTAAAAGTTGTAAAAATATTAAGTTTTAAAAACACCCATAGCAAATTGTATAATATAATAGATATAGCCTACATCTACCCGCTTCGGTGGCCGCATGGTCTAGGACGCCAACTTCGCACTATACTTGGACTTCCGATGACGGAGGGATCGAGGCTGGAATTACTGGAGGGTATACTGAAGGTTTTTCTTAAACGGCTTTCCACTCTCTCTCTCCACGCAACTGCAGGTACTTTTCCGTTAAATTCAACCTTCCTCCTCCCTGACACACTAGCGTAATTAATACATAAGCATTTAACGCGAATGGGTAGTAGGACACGGTGACATAAGTTTTATATTTGATGAAATTAATACTATCCGTGAAGATAGGCTAATTATTTACCACGTAGAATACATTAATATAGTAATATAGTAATACAGTAATCTAGATATACAGTAATATAGTAATACAGTAATAAAGATATACAGTAATAGCCTATATAAATACAGTAATATAGTAATACAGTAGTATAGAAATACAGTAATATAGTAATAAAGTAATAAAGTAATATAGTAATAGGCCCCTACAGTAATATAGAAACACAGTAATATATAAATACAGTAATATAATAATACAGTAATATAGTAATATAGTAATACAGTAATTTAGTAATATAAAATAATAATATAGTAACTCAGTAATATGGTAATATAGTAATACAGTAAAATAGTAATAATTACAGTAATATTGTAACAAGTACAGTAATATATTAAGTAATACAGTAATATAGTAGTAATATTCCTCTGTCATTTGGGAGGGTGAGTTTGTTTCATATAATGTTCTATTTTCATAAAACTCCGGTGAAGGTTGGTTACTACCCCCAGTGGGTTTCTGTACCTTAAATAGCTCTCATGGTTAAGGTGGGGATGTAGGGACAAAGGAAAAGGCCACTTTTTCTTACAATTTTTTACAGAAAACAATTTTTTGTAGCCAAAATAAATCACATATTTCTAGAGTAGGAACATAAGAGTTTAATTTTGCATAAATATTAATGTCAACAGTTGTTGAATATCTGTCGTGATTAGGAAGAGGATTCTTAGGCACAGAAAATGTTTAGAACAGGCAAATAGGCATTAAACATATAGGATCTGGCACGCAAACAGACACTGAACATATAGGATCTGGCATGCAAATAGGCACTAAACATATAGGATATAGGCACGTAAATAGGCACTAAACATATAGGATTTAGGCACGCAAATAGGCACTAAACATATAGGATCTAGGCACGCAAATAGGCACTAAACATATAGGATTTAGGTACGCAAACAGACACTGAACATATATGATCTAGGCACACAAACAGACACTGAACATATAGGATCTAGGCACCCAAATAGGCACTTGGTAAAAACAGGCACACAATAAGAAATGTAAGTTTGTTTCCGCTAAAAGCTATTACCTAGTGCACAGCTTTGTCCGTTCTGGTTGCACACACATGTATTAGTTCCCTACTCTGCTAGGGATGAGCAAGGCTAGATTTAAATGAAAATTAATCGCATTTGCGTAGAGGGAGAGTGGAGAATCGCTTAACAAAACCTCCCCATCAGTAAAACCGACAGGGATTTCAAACCTCCCATCTCCCTGTCATCATCAGGCCGGTCTATTGTGGGTGAGACGTCTTAGACCATACGATCACCGGAGTAGGTCAGAACAGAATTGTAATAGTGTGACAATCCAGGGCGTGGAGGGGAGGGGTGAGGGGGAGGCATAGAGAATTGTACTGTAGGCCTACCATTAGTCTATTTTAGTTTTTATACGTATGTATGGAAACCCCTAGGGGGGTACATCGGGTTCCAGGGGGATCCTAAAACCCCCCCGACACCCCTTTCTGTACACATGGTGACCCGGAGTATTTATAGTCCCTTATTGAACCAATGGTTGTCACGTTGTCACAGAGTCCAGCTGAGTGTTTGTGTTGTCACCATTACCAGTTGAGTGTTTGTGTTGTCACCATGACTAGTTGAGTGTTTGTGTTGTCACTATTACCAGCTGAGTATTTGTGTTGTCACCACGACTAGTTGAGTGTTTGTGTTGTCACCATGACCAGCTGAGTGTTTGTGTTGTCACCATTACCAGCTGAGTATTTGTGTTGTCACCATGACCAGTTGAGTGTTTGTGTTGTCACCATGACTAGTTGAGTGTTTGTGTTGTCACCATAACCAGCCGAGTGTAAAGTTTGTCCTCTTCAAGACGATATGAATCATATTCTGTTATAACAGGAACTGAGCTGCTTTCCCTCCGTGAAACTCTGGTTTCCTTCCTCCGGCCGTTTTGATCGACCCCCCCCCCCTTTCACTTCCCTCCCCAGCACTTCCCAGAACTACCCTCTCTGCGGGGATATCACTACTTGGAGTACAATGGGACAGTTCGGAAAACAAGTCAAATTACGCATTACATTGATTGATTTGGCTGAGGAATTGAATAGTTTTGATTTATTTTCTTAGCTATCACACATTCATAGCAAGCTAATTATATATTCTTGGTTAGCTGGTATCAGTGGTCTGACATGACCATCTCTCCACGGCCTGTCGCTAGGTAGTATCAGTGGTCTAAGAATACCATCTCTCCACGGCCTGTCGCTAGGTAGTATCAGTAGTCTAACATGACCATCTCTCCACGGCCTGTTGCTAAGTTGTATCGTCAGTCTAAAATTACCATCTCTCCACGGCCTGTTGCTAAGTTGTATCGCCAGTCTAAGATTACCATCTCCCTACGGCCTGTTGCTAAGTTGTATCGTCAGTCTAAGATTACCATCTCTCCACGGCCTGTTGCTAGGTTGTATTGTCAGTCTAAGATTACCATCTCTCCACGGCCTGTTGCTAGGTTGTATCAATAGTCTAACATGACCATCTCTCCACGGCCTGTTGCTAAGTTGTATCGTCAGTCTAAGATTACCATCTCCTCACGGCCTGTCACTAGGTTGTATCAAGTCATACAGTGACAAAGGAATGGTGGTTTGGCCGGAAGTCGCTAGGGTTCATTCGGATTCATCTCCCTGGCCCCCAATCCTCTTATGTTCTCCAGGGGGTCCCGGGGATATCCGATACACTTTCCAGGTTTATATGGGGAGGAAAATACTCAACTCAATCGCTAGGAATTAATTCCCACTTTTTAACATAGCTTCAAAGGCTCTGGGGGAAAAAAGGATATAAATTAGAGCTTTATCTGGTTAAAACTCCGTCTAGTGGTTGCTGGCAATAACGATAGACTCAGTGAAGGACACAGCTCTGCGAAGAATGAGACTTAGATACGATATGGACCTTGAGACATGAGGAGTGTCTCAGTTAGAAACGTAATGGCTGTCTCAGTCTAACACATAAGGATTATATCTGTCCGATAAATAATTGGGGACAGTAGGTCAGTGTATTGATCTTCAGCTTGTCAAGTTACTCAGTGGTCAGCACGCTAGAGAGATATGGCAACAATGAAGGTCAGACGACAATGTTCATGTCATAAAGCTGCGCAGGAAGCGCTCCCCATCATTATCTGAGATAGATCTATCTTCCTCCAACAAGAAAAACAAACAAGTTTCCTTCTTGTAATAATTCAAGTTAGACAATAAGTGGCCAGCAGGTTCCCAGAGCCGACAATGTTTTCTGTTGGACAATATTGTGGTTACAACAATGTGATGCTACATTATTGCTATTATCTTCTAAAACTACCTTGTGGTTACAACAATTTAATAGTCTACCTCTTTGTTGCTATTATCTTATCTTATAAAACTGACTATATTGTTGTTCTAACAATGTGAGACTACCTTGTCAATATTATCTCCTAAAAACTATATTGTTATAACAATCTAATAGTCTACCTCTTTGTTGCTATTATCTTCTAGATCTTGTAGATCTTCTAGATCAATGTAATATTACCCTGTTATTATCTGCTATAACTATATTAATGCTACAACAATTTAATATTATCCTGTTACTATTATCTGTTAGAACTATTTTGTGGTTACAACAATGTAACACTACTTTGTTGCTTAGCTCATAGAACTAGCTTGGGATTACAAAAATGTAATATTACCCTGATGTTATTATCTGCTAGAACTATTTTGTGGTTCCAACAATGTAATATTACCCTGATGCTATTATCTGCCAGTACTATTTTGTGGTTCCAACAATGTAACATTACCTTGTTGCTATCATCTGCCAGCACTATGTTGTGGTTCCATCAATGTAATACTACCTTGTTGCTATTATCTCATATAACTAGCTTGGGATTACAACAAAGTAATACTACCCTGGTGCTAGTATCTGCTAGAACTATATTGTGGTTCCAACAATGTAATACTACCTTGTTGCTATTATCTCATATAACTAGCTTGGGATTACAACAAAGTAATATTACCCTGATGCTATCATCTGCTATAACTATATTGTGGTTCCAACAATGTAATATTACTTTGTTGCTATTATCTCATATAACTAGCTTAGGATTACAACAAAGTAATACTACCCTGGTGCTATTATCTGCTAGAACTATTTTGTAGTTCCAACAATGTAATCCTACCCTGTTGCTATTATCTGCTAGAACTATATTGTGGTTCCAACAATATGATAGTGGTCCGTTTCTTTTACCTCACAAAAATAGATTGTGATTCCAACAATGTAAAACTTTCGTGTTGCTATCATCTGCTAGAACTATATTGTGGTTTTTGCTATTATTATATAGAACTATCTGGTGGTTCCAGCAATGTAATATTACCCTGTTGCTATTATCATACAGAACTATCTGGTGGTTCCAACAATGTAATATTACCCTGTTACTATTATATTTTAGAACTATCTGGTGTTCCAACAATGTAATATTACCCTGTTGCTATTATCTTCTAGAACTATCTAGTTGTTACAACAATGGTATGAACACTAAATTCCAACTATATTTGACACACTTGATGATTGCTTGTAAGTAAGGTTTATGATTACTGTTCCGAAACTCCAACATATATTGTTATTATTACATCGTCATGAACATTAGGAATCCAAGTCTAGATGCAGTTTTTCTCTGTCAAATAGCTTTTGTTCGCTTTGAGTGACATATTTTATTTCCTCAGTAGAGATAAGTTGTTCAGGAGAAAACTTTATTGACGCGAAGTTATTATTTCTCTCCAGTAATAATGGTGCAAGCTTACATTAATAATCGAACTAAAAAACCAAAATAATAGATTGTTTTTGTTGTCGTAGCCTCGAAACTTCCCTAACAAGATTATTGTTAAAAGAACAAGTGATTGTCTTTTGTCGCCATATCCCCGTGACAAGGGGGCGTGCCTTGTTTCCGGCTAGGTTTCCACCAATGTGGAGACGAGAGCGATAGCTTAGTTGCCATGGCGACCAAAGGCCGAGGAAATCCATACTAACGCCGGAAGAAAGAGAACAAGGCCTTGTGGAGCTACTCCTGGTTTGTTTGCAGGAGACATTTGATATCCAGGAGGCCGTGCGTTGTGCAACATGTTGACAGTTGACTGTTCAGTGGCTGAGAGCATCAGGGGGGCATGTAGCATCTTGATTGGTGCTTGTAAGACTGTGGTACAACATGTGGAAAGTCCCACATTCATCACATAGTGACATTCCATGTGACTTATGTCGCTGTTGTTCCAATCAAACTGGGTGGGGTGGTTCCTACTGGTGGAGCATTAGCCCAGATCTATTCTCACTCACTCTTCTGTCTTGACCTGGCCTTGACATTATTACCAATGAACACTTTTTAAAAACATGTTCTTTGCGGTCAGCATTGATGTTATTCTACTATATTATTATTGTTATTTTATATGTATTGTTAATATTTATCAAAAATGACAACTGCAGATCACATGACTTGAATACGTAAAAGTAGATCTAATAGCTTTTCAAACTGTCATATAAGGTTCTTTATGTATTAAAAAATGGGGTATACAGGCCCTCTCTCATGACTTGATATGATGATCACTAGCAGATACCAAAGTTAGACATGGTACAATGATCACTAACTAACAGAGTTGGACATGGTACAATGATCACTAGCTAACAGAGTTGGACATGGTACAATGATCACTAGCTAACAGAGCTAGACATGGTACAATGATCACTAACAGATACCAGAGTTAGACATGGTACGATGATCACTAGCTACCAGAGCTAGACATGGTACAATGATCACTAACAGATGCCAGAGTTAGACATGGTACAATGATCACTAGCTACCAGAGCTAAACAGGATACAATGCTCACTAGCTACCAGAGCTATACATGGTACAATGATCACTAGCAGATATCAGAGTTAGACGTGGTACAATGATTACTACCAGATACCAGAGTTATACATGGTACAATGATCACTACCAGATACCAGAGATAGACGTGGTACAATGATCACTAGCTACCAGAGCTATATTTGGTACAATGATCACTAGCTACCAGAGTTAAACGTGGTACAATGATCATTAGCAGATACCAGAGCTAGACATGGTACAACGATCACTAGCAGATATCAGAGCTAGACACGGTACAATGATCACTAGCTACCAGAGCTAGACACGGTACAATGATCACTAGCTACCAGAGTTAAACATGGTACAATGGTCACTAGCATATACCAGAGTTAGACGTGGTACAATGATCACTAGCTACCAGAGTTATACATAGTACAATGATCACTAGCTACCAGAGCTATACATGGTACAACGATCACTAGCAGTTACCAGAGCTAGACACGGTATAGTGATCACTAGCTACCAGAGTTAGACATGGTACAATGATCACTAGCATATACCAGAGTTATACATGGTATAACGATCACTAGCTACCAGAGTTAGACATGGTGCAATGATCACTACCAGATACCAGAGTTAGACGTGGTACAATGATCACTAGCTACCAGAGTTAGACATGGTGCAATGATCACTAGCTACCAGAGCTATACACGGTACAATGATCCCTAGTTACCAGAGTTAGACATGGTACAATGATCACTACCAGATACCAGAGATAGACGTGGTACAATGATCACTAGCTACCAGAGCTATATTTGGTACAATGATCACTAGCTACCAGAGTTAAACGTGGTACAATGATCATTAGCAGATACCAGAGCTAGACATGGTACAACGATCACTAGCATATACCAGAGTTAGACATGGTACAATGATCACTAGATACCAGAGATAGACATGGTACAATGATCACTAGCTACCAGAGTTAGACATGGTGCAATGATCACTAGCATATACCAGAGTTATACATGGTATAATGATCACTAGTTAGCAGAGCTAGACATTGTACAATGATCACTAGCTACCAGAGTTAGACATGGTACAATGATCACTAGCTACTAGAGCTAGACATGGTACAATGATCACTATCTACCAGAGTTAGACATGGTACAATGATCACTAGCTACTAGAGCTAAACATGGTACAATGATCACTAGCTACCAGAGCTAGACGTGGTACAACGATCACTAGCGACCAGTAGAGTCCAGGGAATGCAGTGACTGTTGTGTCCAATGTCCGACTGGTTGCAGCCACGTCATTTGAAGGGGTGACTAGTTGGTTACATGATCGGTTGTAACTTAACTCAGCAGTTAAAAGAGCTGTAACCAGACCTGTACATTAATGTTGTCGCGTTGTTAACAATCTCACAGCTTTATGGCCACAACAGAACAAGGCATCCACTTAATTAATACATTATTTTTAATTGGACATTTTTCCTTTTTCTTAAATCGCCATTAAAAGGTTCAACTAAGAGGTTGTAACGTGTGCCAGGCTCGGCCGGTAGCCCCATGGTGAAGATGGGAGCCCTCTTGTTCCTCGTCGTGGCGTTCGTCGAGCTGACGAGAGGAACTGCCGGACATGGAACATCTCTGGGAACTGCCGCTGAAGACGCCAGGTTGGACTGTTCTTAACTTGGCTCAAGAACACCGAGTTTCATTACCCGTTCGGGTTATACGCCTATGTACGACGGTAATGTGTTAGGGACGATAGAAGGTTGAATTTTAGAGAAAGTGTACCCGCAGTTGCGTGGAGGGAGTGTGGAAAACAAGTTGGGTAAAACAACCTTCAGCACACCCGAACATGATTTGAACTACGATTGTCCAGCCTATTGCGAGAATGAAGCCTTAGACCGTTCAACCACCGAAACGGGTTTGTAAGAGTTGAATTCAAATATAGTTTACTTTTGTCTATATAATATGTAACTTACTATAGTTGACACTGGCAGTGGTTGAACGAACCAATAGCACCCCGCTCCCACCCTGATAGTCTCTTCTGCCACTCAACGATAGTAACACTAGTTAGAGAGCAGGTAGCATGTGCTAACGATAGTAACACTAGTTAGAGAGCAAGTAACATGTGCTAACGATAGTAACACTAGTTAGAGAGCAGGTAGCATGTGCTAACGATAGTAACACTAGTTAGAGAGCAAGTAACATGTGCTAACGATAGTAACACTAGTTAGAGAGCAGGTAACATGTGCTAACGATAGTAACACTAGTTAGAGAACAAGTAACATGTGCTAATGATCATCTTACTGTGCGGACAAACAACTCATAATATAAAGTAAGAACAAGGGATAACTCAACACTAGGGAGCAGGTCTGATTGAAGGTGTGCGCAATAGAGCCTGTGTATTATTATGACCCACATAACTGAAATGTTTGTTAACCTAATTAATTACCTTTTAATTATTTTCAAGGAACACTCGATTGACTCTGAAGAGCAAAGAAACTGCTCAATCATTTCTGCAAAAAGAAAACAGTTTTGACTACATTCTAAACAGTCCCCGCAGTTACAAAAATAGAAGTTTCAGTCCGGAGGAAGATATAATGCAGTACAGAGCTACTCCAGAGGAAGATATGGTGCAGTACAGAGCTACTCCAGAGGAAGATATAGTGCAGTACAGAGCTACTCCAGAGGAAGAAATGGTGCAGTACAGAGCTACTCCAGAGGAAGATATAGTGCAGTACAGAGCTACTCCGGAGGAAGATATGGTGCAGTACAGAGCTAATCCAGAGGAAGACTTGGCGCAGTACAGAGCTACTCAAGAGGAAGATGTGGTGCAGTACAGAGCTACTCCAGAGGAAGATATGGTGCAGTACAGAGCTAGTCCAGAGGAAGACTTGGTGCAGTACAGAGCTACTCCAGATGAAGATATGGTGCAGTCCAAAGATAGTCCAGAGCAAGACTTGGTGCAGTACAGAGCTACTCCAGAGGAAGACTTGGTGCAGTCCAGAGCTAGTCCAGAGGAAGACTTGGTGCAGTCCAGAGCTAGTCCAGAGGAAGATATAGTGCAGTACAGAGCTACTCCAGAGGAAGACTTGGTGCAGTACAGAGCTACTCCAGAGGAAGATATAGTGCAGTACAGAGCTACTCCAGAGGAAGACTTGGTGCAGTACAGAGCTACTCCGGAGGAAAATATAGTGCAGTACAGAGCTACTCCGGAGGAAGATATAGTGCAGTACAGAGCTACTCCAGAGGAAGACTTGGTGCAGTACAGAGCTACTCCAGAGGAAGACTTGGTGCAGTACAGAGCTAGTCCAGAGGAAGACTTGGTGCAGTACGGAGCTACTCCAGAGGAAGACTTGGTGCAGTACAGAGCTAGTCCAGAGGAAGACTTGGTGCAGTACAGAGCTACTCCAGAGGAAGATGTGGTGCAGTACAGAGCTACTCCAGAGGAAGATATGGTGCAGTACAGAGCTACTCCAGAAGAAGACAGAGCTAGTCAAAAAGAATACTTGGTCCAGTACAGAGCTAGTCCAGATGATGACAGAACTAGTCAAAAGGAAGACTCGGTGCAGTACAGAGCTAGTACAGAGGAAGACATGCCCCACTACAGGGCCGGGGGTTTCAGCCGAAGAGTCCTGAAGGGAAGGGGCCCCACTAAGACCACCCCGGGTCGGGTGAGTCCCCGCGCGGGGTTCAAGAGACGCCGAGGGTTCAGTAACAATCTCATCAAGAACAAGGTCGCCAAGAAACAGCCTCGGAGCGCCAAGTACCTGCTGCGAACATACGGGAACACCAACACGGCCCAGTCGAGAACCCCCAGAGCCGGGGCGAGGTTCATACCGGGCGGGTCTCACGGAGTCTTGGGGCGTGCGCCACCTGCAGACATCTCTCTGCCCTCGGACTACGAGGAGGAGGATGAGGAGGCCTACATCCCTCCACCGAGGTTCCTCCCTCAGACCGGCGAACAGGCGGACACTCAAGAGGGGGGCCAGAGGAAACGGACCAGAGGCAAGAAGGTGAAGGAAAAGGTTGTGAAAGGTGGGAAAGGAGGAAGTGGAGGAGGAAGTGGAGGAGGAAGTGGAGGAGGAGAGTGAAACGGAGACGTCGGACGACTACGTCATCCCTAAGAACATCAACATCGAGTACCTGGAGGCCCCGGCGATGTCCTCGGGCGAGACGTCGCACGAGTCTGCCCCTGAAGGACGCAACGCGCACAACGTGTTCGAGCGTTCCGCCCCGGAACACAGGCGCGTCATACAGTTCTACGCTCCGGTACCGGGTTCAACTCCCGACGTAAAGAAGGTCGAGGAGATCCCGAAGCAACCGGAGCCCCTGTACGTGCTGGTGCCTCTGGGATATCTCGAGGAGTTGGAGACCAGGGTGAAGGGCGGTGTCCCCGGTCCTCAACAGGTGACCGCGATGGGGCCAACTGCCGCCAACAAGTCCCTTGAGGTGCAGCAAGACGATGTTGAACAAACCACGATCGCGGCGCGCACAAAGTCGTCCGCGCTGGAGCAGAGGTTCGCGCTAGGAGGGACTTAGTTCGTCTCCCGACAGATAAAACTACTGCTTTTATGACATAACGAGTTGAGAAACTTTGTATTTAAATGTTGGTATTACTGGAAGACCATTTATATAGCGATACAAGATGATCATACCAATAAATGATTATCATTTCTGTATTCGAGAAGTTCTTACATTTAGGAGAGATATGGGCTGGACATGGTTTTATTAAGACAGGGTATAGTGACAGTGGTTGTAATGTGGTAGTAAAATTACCACCAGAGTGGTGGTTGTAATGTGGTAGTAATGTGGTAGTAAAATTACCACCAGAATGGTGGTTGAACTGTTGCTATAACTTGCGGAGTTTGTTGTAACTTTTCCGTTACTTATCTATTTCCTCCTAGATGTCACCCCTCACTTTATACAAATAAATAATAGTGACATCTAGAGGCTTTTGTTTAAACTATACCTTGTTTTTTCTAGTGATCTCCTAGATGTCACTACCCTATTTATCCAAACAGTAGTGACACCTGGTAGCGGTTATTTAAACTATACCGTATTTTAACTCTCTAGTTATATCCTAGATGCCACAAGCTACTTCAGGAAAACCGTAGCGACTCCTGAATCGTTTAATAGTATAATATAATCAATACTTAGTTACATTATCATAGATAAATAAATTAAACCCTAATTTTTTTACAATTGTACATAATTTTTAAAATATCAGACAGCCAAGGGTTAAGATATATGGATCTGATTACTCTTTAGTTTCAGTAATCAGACATTGAAGCTAAAAGCGCTAGTATCGTCGAATATTAGAATGCACGCAATTCAAATATTGTAGAGAAGTTTTAACCATTAAGTTTTAATTTTATTGTTTTAAGTGATAGTCTATGTGGAGCAGAGAAAATATTACATTGTGCTATATTTAAATTACAAAGATATAAAATATATTAGAGCAATGTATTCCAATCTTTTACTGAGCTCAACCACTCCCCCCCCCTCCAGTTTTTGTCCCTGGGACCATCACGGCATCTCGATAAGCGATTAAATCCTAGTTTTTAATTAATTTTGTCACTGCACCCACGGTTATCCAAATTGAATTAAAGTTGTAGGGTAGGTAGAATTTAATGACATGTAGACCCTAACTTTATTTGCTTGGAGGGAGAAGTAGAAACCATTTAGGAGAAATCCACCCTCCCCCAGCATATTTTAATCCCTATGAATTGCTCATATAGGCCTAATGAGTGTGCGAATGCGACTAGGATGTCACTAGAGAGAACCCAGCGGTTGTTTGAGATGTTATTCTGTCAGCTCCATTCGTCCAAAGACTGAACTGCTACAGTCAGCTAGGTCAGAGTTGTGTAATTAAAAGGAACACCTCCTATCATCATTATAATATATTAATTATTATTATTATTAGCACCGCGTCTTACTACCCGTTCGGGTTATACGCACTTACGCTAATGTGCAATGGTAGGGTGATTGTGAGATGAAATGGAGGACCTACAGTTTAACGTGGAATCCGAACCACGGTAGAGGCCTGGCATTCCTCACATTCACAAGTTGTGATTAATACACGTCTTGTCAGAGGTGAAGGAAGGGTTTGGNTTTGGCAATCAGATAAATCTGTGCCGGGACCGAGGATTGAACCCCGGACCCTCAGCACAGAAGTCTGACACCTTACCCCTAGACCAACAGGTCACCAATATATTAATACATTCAATATTAATCTATAACCTCACCCAGTCCTGTTACCACACCCGAAACGAAACACACCACGACCCCGGTCAGGGCCCCTGAAGGTCTTAAGGTAACCGTCTGGTCAAAATGTCACTTAATAGGATTCAAACACGAATTCCCTCAGGAGTGGTGAACTGGCTGATAAAGAGTGTCACCTATGGCCCTCAGCCAACTATACATTGTATTTATAATAAAAAGTTTAACAATATAAATAACACACATTGTGTACAAACCCCTATTACCCTCACACACAATGTACCATAAAAAATTCGATTAAAAATATATATTTATTGCGTAGCCGAGCAAATTTAAATGCTTTAAGAATCAAGAGCAATCAATAATTATTATAGTTGATATATATTTTACTAATAATCTCCATTTTGGGTCATCTTAATTATTTTATCTACTCACTATATTACCTAAAACCATAAAATGAAAACATAGTGTTGTAACTTCTTTACAATATTTGAACCCCGCGCGTGTTAATAAAGCCGAGATACTAGCGCTCTTTGGCTTCGATGTCTGATCACTGGAACTAGAAGTTTTACGAAGTGAGGAGTGTCATAGCGCTGCTGACAGCTAAAAAAAAAGTTACTTTCGCTTTATTATGAATTTAAACCTAAGCTGAAAGAGAGATTAGAAGTGCATGTTTACATTAATTCATTATGTCCACTAACTCACTCGCACATCACAAAATGGCGGCCATGCACCTCATTATTCTTTCTAACTGATGTATGTACAAGCTACGTCATAATACATTATTAGATATAAGATAGACAATTTATTCAAGGCTGTCCATTCTACCTATTTGAAGGCACGAAATAAAAATAAACCCATGCAAAACAATCTCACACATAAGAACCTGAAAACAGAAAATTTTCCTGAATAAACTGGGTGAACATTTCCCGCCTCTTATCTTGATGTAGTTGTAGGTTGAAGACTGAAATATGAACATCAGCAGAGTGGATTGGCTTTTGATTGCGCCTTTGATTTGTACAAATAGCACACATTTATCTACGGCCATGAATGTTTGAGAACTCGAGATATCAGCTTTCCCAAGACGTGCAAACGCCTTTGGTATTCAGTATTTACATTTCATATAAAAACAACTTTTCATTCAGAACGCTCTGGCGAAATAAGGCAGAGGTTCTGTTTAGTGGCTGCTATAAAAATGATTATATATTGAAATATGTTCAAATTTAGTGAGAGATTCTAAATACGTTAATAATACAGGTTGTCAGCCTTGAGACTCCAACATTTTAAACACATACAGTTTGAAAGGAAATATTTACAGAATCATAATTAAACATGAAAATTACATTAAAACACACACAGTTTATGTTAAGTTCAGTTTATTTCAGAACACCTCCAAATGGGCGCCTTTGGTGGTACAAAGAATATCTAGTCTGTAGTCAATTGCATGCCATTTGTTTTGCAACATTTCTACTGTGATAGAGTTTATGGCATCTGTTGTGGGCTGTCTCAAATCTGTTATGCTGTTAACTTTCTTAGAATACACTTTGTTTTTGAAGAAGAAATCTAATGAGGTAATGTTGGGGGAGCGCGGAGGCCAGGGAATTAGATCATCACGACCTAGCCAATGGTTGGTGAATGTGTTATTCAGGAAATATCACCCATCATAGCTCCATTGGGGTGGGACACGGTCCTAGTTGGCCGCTAACTGTTGTTCGGCAAAGATCTGAAGCATATCCAGGCAAGGCCGTA
>CABFWO010003614.1:0-15655 GCA_902155825.1 Timema genevievae
CTCTCTCTACCCTTACAAGAGTGACCTTATCTGCCGTACTTCTCTCTCTACCATCACAAGAGTAACGGTATCTGCCGTACTTCTCTTTCTCTCTACCCTTACGACAGAGTCGTTCTCATCTCTGCCCAGACTACTTGACAATACGAGGGTTGAACACGCAGTACCGTCACATCACAAGGACACGTCAATCTCTATCACCTTAATCTCCCAAAAACCGCCAACTAATTGACAACACAGCTCTTGAAAGCCGAAAGGTGTTTCCTGCTCTCTGAGCAAACCGTCCCCTCAACTCTCTAGGACTTGTTTGAGTCAATGATCTCCACAATATTTATACACCGTTGCAGCGGTCTCATATTTCCGACTTTGTGTCACGGAAACTACGGCGGAAATGTCGGATTAGCGCTGAAGGAAGCTACCTATGTACATTTTATTTTTTTTTGTACCCAATTTTTGTTTAATTGGATGACCTTTGTTGTCGCGACGACAAGCATATTATCTTTATTAGTTCATTCTAGGTCCTCGTGAACAAGTGTTCATGAAAGCCGACAGGAGGTCTAGGAGACGTTGTTAGTTTCCTGGCATTTTTCTTTCGATTTCTTCCGCGTCTTATCACCCGTTCGGAATAACTACTTATCTACACTAATAAGGGTAAGGATGAGGATGGCAGAAATTTAAATTGTATTTACGTGAGGCTAGTTTCACACCAAAACAGTCCATTCCCGTCAAAATCTAGTCGCGTCAGACTCTCCTATTATTGGTCAATCCTATCCTGAGATCTAAAGTAAACAAACATGTCCATATCACCACGCGAAGGAGCTACACGATTGGTGGAAAACCAGTGATATATTATTTTAAACAGGCACGACCATGTATAGTCAGTATCATATCAAAGTAAGTCAGTACGAATTTTTGTATTTTTTTAATGCCTTTAAATTTCCTGTCTTATGTTTAGCAAAACTCAGACCAGGCTCAGCAAACGCTATAAATAGACGGGAAGCACTCAAAACTCACAGCTGTCACTTAAGCCCGCCACACACGGTGCAGGTTCGTTGCTAAAGTCTGTTCACCGTAGGAATTGTTTTCTGAAAGGCCTTTTTCCTTACCAGAAAGCTATTATATAGTAGGATATTGGTAGGAAAAAAGACCTTTCAGAGAGTAATTCCTACCGTGAATGGAGTTTGATTGCTTGCTGCTCGTTGCTGTGCGTGCTCCGCTGCTGAAACCTTTTAGCTGTTAAAAAACACCTTGGGACACCTGGTGAGGATTTGAACCTTTACCGCCACAACCCCGAAAAATCAGACGAGATTAGACTGACACCTCACACCCCGTACCCACCTCTGAGGGACAAACGCCATTTAGAATGTACGAGTATACTGTATATAGCTTGGCCTTAAATATATCAATATTACTATTATTATTAGTACAACGTCTTACTACCCATTCGGGTTATACGCACTTACTCTGATGTGTAATGGTAGGGTGATCGTGAGATGAAATGAAGGACCTACAGTTAAACGTGGGATCCGAACTACGGTGGAGGCCTGGCATTCCTCACATTCACAAGTTGTGATTAATACACGTATTGTCAGAGGTGAAGGAAGGGTTTGGCAATCAGATAAATCTGTGCCGGGACCGAGGATTGAACCCCGTACCCCCAGCACAGAAGCCTGACACCTTACCTCTAGATCACCAGGTCACCCCTTAAATATATCAATATTTCAGGTTCGTTTTACTGTAGAAACCCATCATGTTCATAAAAATGTCCCTACACGCACAAACATATCGTTTTAAGATAAAAATTAAAGTGTAAACGATCCAAACTATACACAAATTTTAAATACACAATTTCTCAAGAGCTGATCTCACTCCCGATTAATTTAAGATAATACTCAGAAAACATATCAAAGTACAGTATTCTGCATTTTTAAACTGACAACAGTGAAATTGATATCAGGTTAGTAGTTTTTCATTTAAAAATGATTATTTGTTAAATTTTTATTTAAATATAGACTTTTTTTCTTCAATTTATACGTTTTTCTAAAGTAGAATGCTGAGAACCGCACCACGGTGATGTCTGGTTCGAGATTTATTACGTGGCCTGAGCGCCGGTTTCAGAGTCGTACTTAGTACGCCTCAAGTGCGGTACTATACTAAATACAGGGCACCTACAGTAGGTCCATGGCTTCTTTGGTGCTGACTGACAGTTCACAGCTGACTTTTGACAGTCAACAGTTAGGTATTTACCTACATTTTTACCGTCAGAAGTGACAGCTGCTAAACGCATGTTTTTTTGCAGATCATATGGTTCGGCGTAGGGATACATAATTTGGTTTGGTAGATTTTCAAAGCCGTCAGCTGCCAGTCAGCACCAAAGAAGCCAAGGGGCTACTGTACCTAGACTAGAATAGAATGGGCATAGGAAAGGGGCCCATTCCATTCGAGCCTAGGTAGGTATCGGCTTGTATTAATATCAAGCCGCACTTGAGGCGTACTAAGTCCGACTACGAAATTGGCCCTAAGTCACCTGTTATTCGTGTAGTGGGATTAAGGTGGGAGTGTAGAATACGATAAAAAAATATGTTTTTGCAGATGATAAATCAAAACATTATTTTGCTGGAAATAAATCAAATGATTCTCCAGTATAAACATAGTTTAATTTTCCTCACATGGTTTTATTAACAGTTGTTGAATATCTGTCAAGGGTGTCCTGGAATTTAATGAGAAATTTTTCTATTCATTTAAAAGGTTTATCATTTAATGCTCCTATTCTCATAACAGATATTAATCAACTTTTGAAGTCACCATGTGAAGAAAATTAATTGTCTAAAAAAAGTTTTGATATAAAAACTGAAAATACACTAATCTTTTCTCGCGTCTCCTATGCTTCCACCTTAAGATTATTTATTAATTTAATTGGTTAAACATTTTTGTATTTATGGCTAAGACTTAGATAAAACCTCACATGTTTTATCTTTTAATTTTGTTGATGATGTTATTGCAATGTATGAGAATAACTTTATATATATGACACTTTGTTGTGTGCTCTAAGCAAAATTTAACCAGATGTTTGAAGATTAAAACCATTCAATTTCAACCACAACTTTTTATAATATATTTGATTCATTATATTTTAAATTTATATACTGGTTATAGCAATCTTGAGGTTTTATCTAAGTCTTAACCATAATTAATATCACTCCTTATTTTAATCTATTTAAATTTTTTTCTAAAATGTTATTTTTGTATTTGTTTTTAACCACTTAATTATTCAATTACTTGATGATATTAATCTGGTTCATCTGTTCTAGAGTTGCGTACCTTAGCTCAGCTAGTAGCGTGTCTGCCTTCTGAGACAAGGTCTCCTGATTCGATTCCCAGAAAAGTCGAAAAAAAAAGTTTCATTGATGAAATTGGTGTTTCCCCTTTCAATGACGAAATAATGGCAGGTAAACAAGCTGTGTCTGTTTTAGATTTAAGTTAGTTTATAGTAAACATGCTGATATTATCAATCGGATTAGAAATTGCACGTTAAATACCACAAATAAATGTTGTCTAGTTTTTACTCTCATTACAAAATCTGGGTTTGAATTTCAGCCATATGTAGTGAGGGTGGTTTTTTCCTAAACGTAAATGGGGGTACACTTCCTATAAATTATGCCTTCATCTCTATCACATTAGTGTAAATATATGGTGGCTACCCCGGAAAAGTATTAAGACGGGGAACGCAAAAATTAAAAGTTGATTGCATCACGAATTGATGGCGTGCTTGACATTTTGGATTGTACTATAAAACCAGTATCGTACAAATGCCTCTTACAGGGTGCTTTAAATGGGTATTAATGCAATATCTCGACAGCTATTCATCATTGATATAACGCCAAACATGGCTGCCTGCACACGACCAAATAAAAAATTGTTTTCATTAATTAATTATGCTAGGATAATATTTATTAAAAAACGGAAAACATATATCATATGATTTGACTGTAATTATATATAATGTTGTATCCGGCTTAAAATGAAAATCGAGTTTTTCTCCAAACTCTTACCATATGCACGAAATAGATTTAAAAAGAAAGATACGTTTAAAAACGTTGGGAAGCCTTAATATCAATTAAACAAGCTAGTAGCTGTATATATTTATATGTTTAAAAATGCGTTTGTTTTACTGGATATGTTTATAATTATATCACTAAGAAATTTATATGGATAAACTTTTGTATTATTTGTTTTAAAGTAATTACTTTGTTCAATTAATAAATAGCAATTGAAGGTTAATCTAATAAATAATTGTACAGTTATAGTACTATAAGAGATACAACTCTTTTATTTAAAATATATATTTTTATAAAACCAATAGTTTCTTAGTTGTATAAGTAAATATAATTTATATACTTTTAAATTCAGTTCTTTAAAAATGAATTTGTTTCTTATGTGGACAAAGATATTTCTTTGTTCTTAATTTTTATGTGACAGTGTTCCTAGTTCCTAATAACATAGAGTAAGTAGGTAACAGTGAATTTCATTCATAATCTTTGGTGTAGTTTTCTACAACAAAATATAGACCTATTATTTCGCTTCACAAATCTTACAAGTTTTTAGTAAATGTACATTTTAAGAGAAAAGCGGGAGAAATTTTGTGTAGTGCACCGTACCATTTATTTATTTACTTCTAAAAAAATATCAAGATTCTTAATGTCACATGTTAAATTTCAAATAATTTTCAAACTATAAAACAAGTAATTAAAAACATGATATTAATAATAATTGATAGAACTATTATTCGTTTATTAACCACGTGACATATAAAATACTGGTTAAATTAACGCATGTTTTTTAGAATCCTGTAATATTTTCCCACGAACACAGAAGCCAATTTCTCTGGTATTAATTACTTGTAAACGGTTTGGATAGTCAACATATAGCCCGGCTATTTTTCTCAGTCGGTGTCTTTTAGGCGGTCCTTGTAATTAAAGGCTAGAAGACGACAATTATGTCCCGAGATTGTGTTTTAAGATGATGTGAAATTTAAAACGTTTTAAAAACTATTTGTGTGGATGAGAACACATTTATTCTGATGAAATTGTTATAGTCAACATGTCCTCACTACACGATACATCATTAGCATATGCTTTCTAATTTGGCTTCTGTGTTACAAAATATTTCTTGATGTGGTCATTAATCAAGCAGTTACTATGAACAATAATAAATTATATTTTTAATGGACATAATTTTACATCATCTCGCATTAATCTCAGTAGTAGAATTCTGCGTTCACAATCGCTGTCAGAGGTTTGGCAAGATTCTTTTTTTACATGATACATTTCTTACTACCCATCCGGACTGACTGCATATCTACACTAATGGGGTAGGGATGAGGAAGGTTGAATTTAGAAGAAGTGGACCCACATCTGCGTGGAGGGAGAGTAGAAAACAATGTTGGATGAAACCTTTCAATACACTCGACCTGGATTTGAACCCCGATTTATCTGTCATCGGCAGTATAAACTAACACTAGAGGGACGCCTTAGGCCATGTGGCCACCAAAGCATGTCGTGAATAGCTAAAAGAGATTTATGAATAGTTTTAGAGGGCTGAATAAAGTGTATAAATTTGAGAGCTGAATATATAAATTATAAGTTAGTACTTGGTGAATAGTTTTGAGAGCTGAATAGATAGTTCGTAGAACTGAGTGAATAATTTTGAGGGCTGTGAAAACTGTAGCATTAAAGTGCTTAATACACTCTAGAGTACAGATAAAACCGGAAGTGAGTGCGCACATTTTGTACATATGATTCGCAGAATTGAAAACGGTCCGAAGAAAAAGTTTAAAGTGAGTGCCTTCGTTACCTCAGTAATTATATTCTTTCTAGGAATGTTTTTTAATGTATGTTGCCGGAAATGGTTTTTTGAGAAGATGTTATGACCTTAATAACGTTGAACTATGGGACGAGTTAAAAGTCTAAGTGTGAGAAAAATTCCGTTTGTTTTGAAATGTAGCTCTACGTGAAATTAAATAGAAGAGCAAATCTTTTTTAGCATTAGGGGCAAATGAAGAGGGAGTTTAAGGGGGGAATAGTGAGAGGGAGAAAGTGGAAGAAAGTATTTACATTGTCTTGAAAACAGAATAAAGATAAAAGAAATTAAATTCATACAAATTCGCCAATTTAAGCTATTTCATTTATATTTTGCTGTAATTTTTTATTAATTACGTTTTCGTTATATATTAATTCCTTTAAATACAAAGAACAAAGTAAAAAATAAGCATTGCCTAGTAAATTTAATTCTTTTAGAAAAAAGTACCTTGTGGGATATATTTGAAAAAGTGCATTTAAAATGCACTAAAACAGGCAAATGTTGAAGATGAATTTGTACAGGAGATAACCTTATCTTACAGTTAGAAATGCTACTTGATTTACTTTCGGGTATTCATACGTCAGGTCATATGATCCTAAGCTGTTATATTTAATGTGGGAGTGTATAGAGCACGAGTTAAGGAGAGCGTTTTTGCAATTTTTACAGCAAAACCTTTTTTTGGGTCAAAATAAATCAAATATGTATCCAGTAGAAACAAAAAGAGTTCGATTAATTATTTTACATATTAATATCAACAGTTCCTGAATATCTGTCACGAGCAAAGTAGCATTAGATGAGAAACATTTTAAATAAAAATTAAAAAGTTTTCATTAAATTCCAGGACACCCTCGACAGAGATAATTCCAGAACATCCTCGACAGAACTATGTCTTACTACCCGTCCGGGCTATCCACTCATTGGTAATGAATTAGAAAGGTAGAAAGAAATTAGAAGTTTTGTGGAGAGAAAGTAGGAAATTATTTAAGAAAAAAAAACCTCAGTCCACCCCACCCAACTTCTTGACCTCGTCATAGCAAATCTGACCCCACGGGCTTTCTGTTATGTCCACGTGACCACAAATACGGGTTCAACGAAAATTATCTGAATACTATTATTAATTTGCGTGTGGGTTTATATTAATTTGTGTTTAATGTAACTTATAGACACATTAAATATCACTTTATATTTTTCCCATAATTCAATCATAGGCCAACATGAAAAAAATAGAAAGAAAATATACTCTCAAAATAAGTCATGATCACGCAACCTCAAAATAATATTTAAAAAAACTTTAAGGAAATTACACGCCTCCTTCTTTAATAACGTAAGAATCGTAGATAATATCTAGAACGTACCCGGTAATTGCTCAAAACCTCTTTGAAAAAAAAAAAACACGCGCGGTGACACTCATCGTGCTAAAGATAGGCCAATAAAGTTAGGTTTTTTTTTACACTAAACTTGTTTTTATTTTCTAATACAACGCGATCACTATTTCTTTGCTATTTATTACAAAGTTTTTTTTATTATTTCTCGCTTTTGTCTTTAGTGTTTTGATGATTTATCTGAACATTAATCTCGAGTACATGCTCCTCGCTGACCTCACCAACGTCATCATGACCTTCCCTCAAAATGGCCGTCCGTCGATATCTCGCGAGCGTCTATCTCTGGATATATCTCGGTCATTACAAAGGGGTTCCAGGGAGGGGGGAAAAAATCAAGATATATCTACGAATATCAGATGGGATATCTCTGTAAAGACTTGTAGATATCTAATAATCATGTTCACGATGGCTCACTCATTCATAATAACGGTAATAGATTAACCGCATCGGTGAGAACGCGCGGACTAAACGTCAAGCTTTACTAGATCTGGTCGGAAACGGTGCCGACCATGTCAAAGTGTTGTAATATCGGCGTGGTCGTATCGAGAATAGTTTCTCCACTCTCCTTCCACGCAAATGCGTTTGTGTACTTTTTTTTAAAAAGCTTTCTACGTGCCCTCAACAGAACCGATTGATTATATGAGCACACTCCTTGTGCCACCTACTTTTGTATATAAAAATAAGGTGAAGGGGGGAATTGGTGAAACTTCTAGGATATGATATTTGGGTTCCGTGGAAACCCAAAATAGGTGATAGCCATCCAATGTGGCAACCAGAGTGCCATTTTCAAAGCTTAGTATAACATGAACGGCTTGTTCGATTTTTTTTAAAGGATAAATATTATGTTCTACATATTTAGTTTTGTAACTGTAATTTTTCCTATATCCATTTTTGTTATCTTAAAAAGTAAGGAAAATTTTTTTTTTTTCAATAATGAAATATTCCTTGCTTTATTAGCTTTCCAACGGTACCATATGAAGCCAACATACTGTACGATTAATCATAATTGGATAGCCGTCCTAAAACCTCCGAGATTGCGTGCAGCCCAGTACTATAATAGCCTAGTTTTACCTAACTTCCATTAGCTTTTTGTGGACATGGTTTTGAAGAACTAGATGAAATTTATAGGATATAAATGTTAGGAAAGCCTGTGATAGCCATCTATAAGTATCAACTATCTAATCTTAATCAAGGTTTCCATAACCGATTCATGTAATCAATAGTTCTTATATTTTTTAACTTTAAAATGACATGGGAACACGTGAATCGAGCCCGGGATCTTTGGTTTAGTACGTCAATACTCTAATCACCAAGCTATTCAGGAATCGTCCCATGACCATGGTTATTCTTCACTCATATTTAAAGGCGGAATCTGTGACGGACGTGAGAAAATAGTCAGCTACAGAATTATGAGCGGTCAATTAAGATCGCGAGCTATCAGATAATGCAGCCGTCTTTGACTCTGGAGAGATTTATGCTAACAATGGTTATCATTATTAAGTATTCTGCCTTACGACAGTCAGTGAACTTAACCGCCAATAAACCGTGTCCTCTGCTTTCTTCTTCAGCTCATTTCCTACAAGTCGTCCAATATTATTTTGAATCCTTCTTTCTAAGCTCCTCTAGTACAATGACAATTATATTAATGTGCATATCATGATGGATTAAATAGCTAAGCTACTATAGGTGTTCGTTTAGCAATCATAGCTCTCCGAAAAAGGTTCGATTTTTTTTTTTTTAAGTTTGCTCTAAGGTCCTCCAAAATGATGAAGACCATTTCTTTCGTGGTTAGCTCCCCCAGATGGAAGTAAAAGTCCTCCCCCATGCATTGCGGTTTAATCAAAGTTTCGAGACTTTTGGAATCATATTATCCTTTTTTTTTTCCTGCTGACCTAAACAGTATGTGAAACCATCAAAACCAAACGAAGAGAAAAACAAAATATCCCGTATCAAATGAAGGAAATGATGGTCAAAAGTGTTTTTTTTTCTTCTAACCGGGGGAAATAGAAGTAGTGGAAAATAAGTTTGAATCACTACGTTATGAAGGGATCAAGTGGCTCATCCAACTAAGGGGTTTTCTTTTTATAAGACAAAAAAAAATAGAAAAGGTGAGTGGGGTGGAATTTTACGAGTACTACTTCTTGGAATTGTTCAAGAGAAAATAAAAACGTACGTAGCAGTAAACAAACTAACAAGGGACTGAGTTGAGCTGCGCGGATAAAAGAGTGTACTTAGGAATAAACTTGGTCTCATGGGAAAAGACAATCCAACATGACTTGGGTTTTTATTTTCAGAATATAAAGCTTACTAAAAAAAATTTGCTATATCATGAGATTTGAGGAGAGCCATGTGACATATGAATGTATAGCTCACCATAGTTATTTATAAATATATATTGTACGAATACTTATTTATTTAAACCTTGTTTTTTTTAGCAAATGGACATTAGGAGCCTTTTTTAGAAATTATTAACATATTTTTTGCCGTCGGTATTGATAACATTTTAAGATATTGATAGTTTTATTTTATAAATATTGATAATGTCTATCAAAAGTGACAGCTGTGACTCACATGACTTGGCGTATTAATAAGTGAAAGCTGTCCTATAAACTTTTTTTAGTTGTCAGATACCTATGTCCATTCGTAAGAAAATTGGTATGTAGCCTTTATATTTTATTTGTTTATTTATACGCGTATATATATATATACGCGTATAAATAAACAACTGTATATATATATATAAAACCACTGTATGTATATATACATATATATACAGTGGTTGATGATTTTTTAAATTTTAGGTACCGGAACGCACTACCGGGGGATCTGGCCCCCTCCAAGATTTTTTTCAAATTCAAGCTTCAAAACACGTGTTTTTAAACATTATTTTCTTCTAAAAAAAAAGAAAATATTTTAAATTTATCATAATGTGATTGTGTTTGAATGCTTTTCAATTAAATTTAATGCGAATGCATGAAAAGGGGATAGGTAAGATGAGTCATAGGAATTCGCTTCATTAGACATCAGCTTTCAACCACCCCTACCTCCCACCAAAACTCTCTCATGGTCGCTTCTCTGACACTGATACACCCTGTGGTGAAAAAAAAACAAGACTGCGTGTTATGGCTAAGGAACGTATCTGTCATTGTTGGGTACATAAACTATTGTTCACCTAAGTAGCTAGTTTTTAAATAAAACACCGTGCTGATGTATGTAATTGATTTGCTAATCACGTCTTTCTAAAGAACTTTTTTCTGAATTTCGTGGTTGCCTTAATAGAGGTACCGGAACGCCGTTCCGCCACGTTCCATCAGAAATTAATCACTATATATATATATAAAATCTTAACAGTTTCTCCAAATCTGCATCATTACTATCGAAAACAAATAAATCCAAGTCCTCAATGGATGAAAAGATAATAATAATTATTATTATTATATTATATACTGATTTTTAAATACTTTTGCTTTACTACTCTTTAGTGATTTTTTTATTCTCATCATTATTAATTTATATTTCTTCATAACGATTCATCAGCATAATCATATAATTATTTAGCTGATTGTTTATCTTATTTTCTCATGTAATTATATTTATTTGCAAGGTACTTGTGTACTTTTCAGTGCTTACCAGCACTATAATAAAGGAAATTGAGATTATTAGGTGTTCTGTCTTGTGACAGGTACATTCCTTTTGTCAGCGAACTTATACCCCCAATGCACCCTGCCTGTCCTCTGCTTCCTCCTTCAGCTCCTTTCCTTCAAGTCTTCTTATATTTGAATCCTCCCTACTAAGCTCCTCTTTCCCTCAACCTTCACATCTATGACTTTGTGCACAAGATAGTTCCTACAGATGAATACATGTAAAATATTGTTTTACAGTTGTTAAATAGATTCTAAACGGTGACATTTTTATCAGGCCTACATATATTATTAGTTTTCCATTTATTTATGTTATAAGATCTTTGGTCTTTTAGGGCCATCTCTTGCTTGTATATTCATTTAATATGGATGAATTCTCCACCTGATTAACGAATATATTATATAAAGGGATGCATTTTAATTGCAGATTAGTATACCTGCTAGTAGCTATCTACATAAGTAGCATCACTAATCTCTACCAAAGATATTATTTTTAAAATTTATTTGAGGTATTTAACGTGCACTTTCTGAACTGACAGATTATATCAGCACACGACTTATAAATTAACTAAAACCTATAATAGAACATTATCCAGCCTCCGGCCGTTAATTCATCATTATGAAATGGGAAACCCACATTTCACCAATGGTAGATTTTCGGTTAGGCCAGGAATAGAACCCAGGACCCTTAACTCAGTAGACAATTAAGCTACCAAATGATATAAAGTGTCTGACAGATGAATTGCAAATAATCATCACGTAAAATATCCTAACCCTCTTAGTTGGGAGGGGNATCTGATCGCCAAACCCTTCCTTCACCTCTGACAAGACGTGTATTAATCACAACTTGTGAATGTGTGGAATGCCAGGCCCCCACCGTGGTTCGGATTCCACGTTAAACTGTAGGTCCTTAATTTCATCTCACATCACCCTATCATTAGACTACACATTAGCGTAAGTGCGTACAACCCGAACGGTTAGTAAGACGCGGTGCTAATAATAACAATCTTAGTTGGGCCAAGGCCAGACTGGTGGCATTTAACTGTAACTTTGCTTCAGCTATACGTTTAGTTTCGCTACGATAACATCTCTAATAAAGCAATCCTTCGGAGCTGTTCAAGACGGTTTTCAAAGTGTTCAATCTTGTGTGGCGTTGCAGCTCAAATAGCTCGGTAAGTTTTTATTTGAACATCTAATTACCCTTTTTATAAATAAAATGAATAATCATTTCAAAAGAATTTAGCTAGCTTTGTAATTTTCCTAACCTAAGAAAATATTATGTTTTATAGAAAAATTCAATACCAATAATAGTACAAATTTACAAATAACACAATTTATTAGAATTTTTTCTATCTTTTTGCAGTTCAGTGTAAGATTTAGGACCCTAAACTCGACCTGGAATTTTAAGTATGGAATTACAGAGCATAATTAGTTTACTTTTAATTCGTGTGCATAAGACGTAGTGTAATCTATGTAAATGCATATATAATTGATCACGTCTTACTATCCGTCCGGGATAGGTATACCTAGATATTTTTAGTTGCATCTATTTAAAAAGTATTCGTCAAATAAGGGATGAGAGGAATCACAATTTAAGGCAAGTACTTTTATAGTTTTTGTAACAAATACATTGCTTTAGTAGAAACGTTTAGTTTAATTTTATTCACCAAGTAACATCAAAAGTTCTTGAATATCTGTCATGGTTATAGTGACATTTGAAGAGACGATTCCTCCTCATTTAAATAGTCTTGGTTAGATGCCGCTTTGCTCATGTCAGATATCCAACAACTATTGATATTACTATGAGTTTAAATTTTTTTTCAATATCTAGATTTATTTTGGTCAAAATAAGGTTTGTTGATAAATAAGCTTCCAAAAGTTTGTTTTAAGTTGGGGACGCGAGAAAATGTCCATGTTTCTGCAATTCCTATTGCAAAATATTTTTTTTGTCACAATAAATAGAATATTGCTCCAGTATAAACATCGAGTTTAATTTTCTTCACATGGTAAAATCAATAGTTCTTGAATATAATTAAAGGTGGTCCTAGAATTTAATAACAACTTATAATGTCCATTTTAAAAGTCTCTCGTCTAATGCCGCTGTACTCATGACAAATATTTATCAACTGTTGATATCACCTTGTGAAGAAAATTAAATTTAAAATTTTTAATGAAAATATATTCAATTTTTTTTGCTTCAAAAACCACCAGGGATGGATTCGGGGGGGGGAGAGAGGAGATTATGTGGTCAAAGGGTCAGATGACCCCCACTGTAAAAGTCAGAAAATTAATACAAAAAACAAAATTAAAGTTCAAATTTTAGAAAGAAAATACAACACAGATAAATTTTATACAATTTTTAATCTTTTTACATGCAAGCACCTTTTAAGCCGGGTCCACACGTGCATTATTCATCCACGTTTATTCAATGTTCGATATATCTCACGCAAGAGTGAAAAAATATTAGTTTTCATGTACGAATATTTGTCGTGCATAGCGAGTAACGAACATTGTTCCTCATAGAGACGGTAGACTACCAAACATCAAAGAAGACTAACAATCGCCTGAGAGCATTTCATCCACGAATACCGAATATAGAGTATGTGTGGACGGCAGGAGTGCAGGAACTGTGGGGGACTCTGCCCCCCTGGAAATAATTGGCCCCTCCCTGGAATAAATCCCCTCTTAGATATATTTCAAATCCTCCGATATTATCGAATATGAAGCTGAAAGATGGCCTTAAATCAAACTCCAAATAACTTCTAGATGCATTCTACTGTCAAAAATTTGTCGGAAAAGACCGCTTCAATTAACTGATAGACTAGAGGCATCTAAATGTCAGAAAAAGTCGGGGGAGGAATGCTCTAAATAGCTTCCAAGGTCATCCAAATTTCACAAATGTATTGGGGAGTACAGTTCCAAATTCTGAAAGAATTAAATTCTTTTAGTAGAAGACCACTTCAAAGATTATCTTCTAGAGGTATTTAATTATCGTAAAAAATTAAAGGTGGCTTCAAGAGGCACCAAAATTTCTAGGTGAGGAACACTTTAAACGGCCTATAAAAGAATATATTTTTTTTAAAAAACAAGCCTAAGACTACTCATAGCTTCTAGAGTGAACCATTTGTCAAAAAATTGCTGAAGGAGGGCCACTCCAAATAGTTTATAAAAATTATCTGATTTTAAAAATTAGGAAAGGATGACCACGGTTTAAGACATACATAAGCTCAAATATGAATGAGAAACTCTTAAATGTATTTAAACAGAAATCTAAGATTGTAAGTAACTATGTTATTTATAAATAGGCACCCCCTATGAAAATGATCTGGATCCGGCCCTGCACTCCACCCCACTTTAAGGATGTTGCCTTTTTGTAATGTAACGGTGAGTCGTGGTAGGATACATTTACATTTTGTTTTAATTATATAATATGGAAATAGAAACCATAAGTTCATAATGTAATATACTGTCGCAACATATTGTTTTATATTTTTTTGTAACCGTCTACGACTTAGGCTATTTGTTTGGTACGTTCATTAAAATGGACTGCAGAAATCTTCTTGTCAGGATGTATATTAAACATGTAGGCCTATATATTAGTACCACGTCTTAGCTACTACCCGTTCGAGTTATACGCTTATGTACTAATTACGCCAGTAGTAGCTTTAGGGATTATGTAGGCTATATTTATTGGAAGAGTACCCACATTTGCACGGAGGAAGTTTGGAGACCCACTCTCAGTATATCTAACCGTGATTCGTACCTTTATCTCCCCGTCATCGGCAGTTTAGTTTATTGCGAGAGTAGCGCGTTAGACCACGCAGCCATCGAAGCGGGCTATTTTCTATTTCGCACAATGGCGTGTAATTGAGGAGGTTGGGGGCAAAAACATGATAACCCTCATGGATTTAAATGAGATGTATTCATTATTTAGACTTCTATGAAATCTGTTAGTCTAGCCATAAAATATTTGTTTACATTAGATCAAGGTCTTGACTGACTATATAAAAAAAGTGTACTTCATGAAGTAAACTATCCGATATCACTGCTGACACGTTTAAAAAAAATCGTTATAATGTTTTTGCCTCTACCTCTTCAATTGTGATAGTGCTTATTTGCGTCAAGTTAAGCTGCNTTTAATCGCCAGTTCCTCCCCAAACGTAAGTAATCAAAAGCATTTTATAAGAACGACAAAGCGACCGACTTTCAAACCAGACGAGCAGCGTCCAACCGGGCGGACTCTACACGGGGTGTACCAAGTAATTCGTTACACTCCCCACATTATCTGAAGATAGATGAGGGCGAGTATAGGATCAGTCAGATCTACCAGATCGGGATCACGTGCCACAATTAGTCCCGGGTTTGGGATTAGTCGGGGGCAGGGAGAGGTGGAGGGGGTCCTTCGGTTAGGCGTGGGATGGCTTGTTGTCGCCGGCGGGGAACAAGGGGTCAAGTCGCTATTAGACTTGGTTAGTTTTGTTTCATATACTTTGTGGAAGAGGTTATCGAACTCGAAACTACCAGGTCGCTGATAGAGAACATTATTTTAGCTCATATCTTTCTTAATATATATAATTCTTCTGTACGTGTGTATGTCACTGAACTCCTCCTAAACGGCTGGACCGATTTTGATGAAATTTTTTGTGTGTGTTTGAGTGGGGCCATGGATGGTTTATATTCACAATTGGACCCGGTAGGTGGCGCTGCAATCGGGTTCTAGGATTTTTTTGTATTTTTTAGGGAATTTTTTTTTAGATTTTTTGCATATCAGAACAT
>CABFWO010003614.1:19723-66684 GCA_902155825.1 Timema genevievae
TGGGGGGGGGGGGTGCAAGAAATCAGGGTAGTAGCCAGAATTAAATTTGGGAGGAGAGAGGTTGAAATTAGTCATAACCACCGGAAGCGAAGACCATTTATGACTATTAAAAGCTATTTAAATTTTTTATGGTAGTCAAAGACAGCGATTTCAATACGATGTATCAAAGCTATTGTTTTGTTATATTTATCAATTGGAACACTTTCAATGTGTGTAATGGTAGGCTTACCACAGTATAATCCCCACAAACCGGGACACATTTAGTATTTAACTCGAAGAGGAGGGAACATTCAGAAAAATAGAGGGTTTCGCCCTCCGACTCAAAGGGAAGTCTAACGACCCTTTCCAAAAAAAATTAATGAACCTAAAAACTATTTCCTTACAATTTTAAAAAAATAAAGATTATTATAGAAGCTTTTTGGAAAATTGGTTTCCTCTAGATCCTATTTAAAGATGTCTTCCTCCAGATTTTGTTTTTAAATTGGATACCTTATAAGCTATTTGGAATGGTCTTCCCCTGAAGATTTTTATATAATCACATGACCCTAGAATTCATTTGGTATGATACTAATCTGACCATTTTTTTAAAAAATTGATTCTCCTAGAAGCTATTTGGAATGGTCCTCTAGTGGTCAATTTTTGAAAAATAACTTTAGGTTTTGGGAAGGTGCAACTCGATTATTTATTTTTACTTCTGAAAGTTTGCTTGTACATTTCGTCCTATTTCATCTCAGATCTACTACAGTAGTCTTCATTCCCAAATAACGAGAGGCTAGTGCGCTCTTTTGGCTACTTTAACAACTGTAAGCCAAGCTCGCGGCTTAGTACAATATTTACTCACTAGGCTGCTGATTAAGAAATTATATTATCCCAAGGATTGGTACACAATGTCATAACACTTATTTCTATATACTGTAATCTCCATCTAAAATAACTAGTTTTAAATTAGAAATATATTGAGACGATATCGCTGACTCAACTCACTAATCACAAGATATTCCGAACCCCTGTACATAGGATCTTAAAATTTGGCAGGGAGGGTCTTTTCATATATTAGGTCATCCGATAAAAAAAGGGAATTGTGTAATTATGAATATGTAAGTATTCAACAATAAAGAAGCATCATACTTATTACTGGTTTGTTTAGTATAGTATATAATTTTTATATTTGTTGCATTGTACAACTAAATGAGTTGTTATTTATAACCCTCGATACATATTTTATTTACAGGTATAAAATAATGCACAAATCAGGGTTTCCCTGGTGATGTAAACCAAGAATGAAAAGCTTAAAATTATCTGTTAAATTAAGATCCTCCCCTAACCTTCAAAATGAGAGGCCATTTGCCAAGCTATTTCTTTAACAGGAAAGGGGCTCGTCAAATTATGAGATAAAATAAAAACTTACAGAAGCAACCCTTATGAAACTAAACGAAGATTTATATTTTTACCATCATTATTCTATATGGACATATAACATATCCTGATAGTCGATGTCCGTCTTCCCTTTAGCCCAAAAACAGATTCCCCACGCGCTTCCTTCTATCATTCGACAGGCATTATTTCTCTTCACAGTAAAAATCATAATAGCAAATGATTGTAAAGCGGTGCCCAACTCTACCCCTTTCAGGCCCTAAAAAATCATATCACCACCCTTTACTACCTGCCCAGGCTATACGCATATATTATAATTAGTCAAATGAGGTAGGAGCGTGGGAAACCATCTAAGATCCGAACGTCAGTCTAACAAGAGAGTGACGCACTAAAGCGGTTAGTATTTAAATAAAACACCTTCAATTTTGTCAAGTACATATTATTGTATTAAATTTTAATGAAGCTAACACACAGCCGTAGTCCTCAGAAATTCTTCGCGCACCCCAATTTTTAAAAAAAAACGTGGGTCCAAGGCATTAAATACACCAGAGTGCAGTATCAGCTAAGTTAGTTGTGTATCAATACAACCTATGTCTAATGTCTACATTAAAATAATATATACCAGAAGTAACCCATCCACCTCTCTTTCCCAAAACAAAATTATTTTATTTTGACATTCTGCCTTGAAATGTCAAATTTTTTATAGCAATGCTTAAGAAAATTAGTCTCCTTTCTGAAGAAATGACGCCATTACAGGCCTTCTCATTTGTTTATAATAAATTATATACTTTTGAACTTGATTTCATAATTCTGACCATAGATAGACTTTCGAAGCAAAACATAAAACGAGATAAGATACCTTCTCAGATAGCAATAATATTGCGCGTCTATACCACGTCAATCGTAGCCGACACTAATGTACCGTTGCCCCTATTAGATGGCATGGAACCACTTAAACCTAACCCTGGCGACCGTTGAGGTTGTTGTAGTTCCCCGGTGTGGGGAGGGGGCTACACTCCCTAATTTTTCTTCCAGACGAATAGGTTTTTTTTGATAGCATAGACCAAAAATGCTTTTATTCTTAAATGGCAAAATAATTAACACAAGCGTATGCATTCCTAAATTGGTGCTGTGAGGAGGCAGTAATATGCCTTAGTTTCTTTCCTATCTACCCCCTTGGATGTGCCTCTGCTTATATCAGACACTGGCCAATAGCAAATTTTGCTAAAAACTCTTTTATAATCGATGTTCCAAACCCCAGCAAAGGGGAAAAATTAAAAAAAAAACTATAATGATTGGTGCTCATATTCCAGGCAGAACAAGTGATGCAGCTCCACCAAGAAGCGCTGGAGGCCGAAGATGCCTCAGGCCACCCAGCATCGTCAGAAGTCTGGCAAACCCGACCCGAACAACGCCCGGTCTTGACACATGCAAAACCGCCACCGATATTTGGTACAAGGTTGCCATCACGCGACTTTTATAGTTACAGTAGGGAATGGTAGTCCAATTAAATAGCATATTTTAATTTGAGGTTGGATGTATGGGAAAAAGATTGAATTAAGTAATTAAAAATCAAGAATTGGAATTGTGCCATATTTAGTCTATAGTTGGGTTCCGAAACCAAATTTCGTTTAATTTTAATAATAAGCCCACCATCAAAACTTCCAATCTAGGTTGTGCGCTTCTTAAAAAAAACGCTTTATATTTCCTAGAGTTACTTTATTAATTATAAACGGGCACAAAAAAGAGAAGAACACAGTTCACATCTTTATCTTCATCTCCGCTCAAAGAAACATTTGGTATGCGATTATTAATTCAAATTTGCCACCTCTAGTTTCTGATACAATTTTTTTTTTCTTCCAGACTATGCCGATCTTCCCATTCTCACCTCAGGATACTATTAAAACAACATCGACCATCCTCCCTGACAGCGAGAGAAGGAATCAACGGATAAATCGAGTGAAAGTAAAAACAATGCCACCGATAACAGCGAGTCGAACTATACTAATCGCATCAAGCACACGTTTTAATGATCGCTGGAGAAACTTCTTGTAAATTCTCACATATAACAGGAGTGGAATGCCATACGGGGTAGTGACGTGAATAGCCGCAACACTGGACAAGTACTTATACAAGTAACTATCATAGGACTAAGAATCAAACAGCCAAAGCTATTAATTAGGAATTCCCCAACCAAACAAAGCAATTATAACGCTCATATTATTGTAAAGTCTGCTTTTAGGGATGAATCCACCCCAATCTCGGGGCCGAAAACTTTCTTCTTTATGAGAAATCTAAAAAAAAGATCCTATCAATACGTCAGCAACTGCACAAAATAGATATTTTACCCTAATACTTATTTCATAGCCCTGATTAAGATTAACAATGAAAATTAATGAGCCCCCCCGGTTATTCTATTGTTAAAAACAATTCTTGCGCGCACCAAAATAGCAAGGTCCCAAATCCCCGACAGTAAAATATAGAGACGCGTTGGTACAGTCTCCCCTAAATTGAAAAATGTTAAATATTTATAGTGGAGCTTATCATCAAATAGGCTGCCAACAAAACAATAAATGAGAAGTATCTTACTAAAACACGTTTGTTCAAATATATTGTTAACTATGCTATTTCTTAAAAAAATATTCTATACATGTTTCATGCAAACAATCATTGTATAAATTGTCATTCAAGATAATACGTTTCAATGTACTCACAATTGTCTCAATAAAGTGTTTGAATAATTGTTTTCTCCTTCATTTTCCCTACAAATCCGAACTAAATGTAACGACTAGCCCAAAAATAAGCAGTGTTTGAGCTCTAAAACTAACATTCAGCTCAAAGGCAACAATGCTGAACATATCACTACTTCCAATATAGAAGACGTCACCCTTGTGCAATGGGTTCTTTTTCTGTAGATTAAGCTTCTACCAATTCCTTGCAATACAAAATTACGAAGCCACCACGTTTTAAAATTATTAACTATCCCATCTGCAGCACTCACCTAATATGGTCAGAAAGTCAATAAGATATTACTTACATTCTAAAAGACTCCAACTTTCACTAGAGATATGTAATAGCCTTCTAGAAGAGCTGACTTAATCACATATAATATAATTTTCACATTAGCCTTAAATGCTTCTCCCAGTGTAACAAATGTATACTTGAGATAGGATGTAACTAGAAGGTTTTCTCTCAGCAATTGTATTAAAAGTTTGCTCTAACTTCCTAAGTAGTTTCAGTCGTAAAGATTTATTCATATTTGTAGCCCATCACTATGTTATACTGTTGTATCAGCCTCTTAGGCGTCAAACTATTCTAAGAATATAGGATCAATTTCAAAGAAATGTGCAAAATCTCAGGGCAGATACTAACTAATAAGCCATCAGCTGAATTCTCTTAGTTCAAAGAAGTTCCTACATTTAATGATTATCAAACATATCAATGGACAGCCTTCTTTAAGTAGAATCTATTTATTCTACAAAATGCAAAATAAATTTCAATTAGGTAGTATGGTACAAGAATCAAGATAAAACTGTATGGCATAATTTATTAATAAGCAGACAATAAAATCAATTATATATAGTACATAATTATTTATCACACTGATGAAAGAATATCCTAATTGAAATCTTATGTTTCCAATTAGTTATCAAATGCATTAATAATATCAATACGCTTATCCTCAAATATAGCCTTTAAAAATGTTCAACAATATTTTATTAACATTAAACACAATTTGTCATGATACAACATTATAAGTTTCTTCACATTCTTGTATTTTGGCATATAATAAAGGGGTTGTTTTAACAACTGTATGCTAACGAGACTTAAAACTTTAATTCTGATCTAATTTGAGACTAGAATTATTTATGCTATCCATAATGTCAAGCTTACATAGTGTTCCATATATATTATTGGTATATTCGCCCTTTTTTTTTATAAATCTGCAGCTTATTAAATTCTAAACGTTGGAAATTAACTTAAGTTACATGTACAACCATCTGAATACTAGAAATGGTTAAAATATTATCTCTCCAATCCAAATATCTTTTTTTTTCCGATCCTTGAATCCAAATGTAAATCCTCAAAACTTTTAAAATGTGCAGTTGAAGTTAAAGTGGAATATTAGACAATTGCGTGGAATTGATATTGGAAGTCAATGGTTTTTAAAATTTTATTCGTGATGAAGATTTAAAAAAAACTTTCTATTAAACATTTTTCTTCTGTTTTGAGATAAATTAAAACATTGTTTCCGGATAAAATAGATTATGTTTTTATCATTCTTGGGTAGAGCTATCAAATATTTAGTGCCCAAATCTTACTCACACGTTTAATATTATCTGAGTTTTGTTTTGAGCCCATCCATGAACCACATACCACTGTTGCTCCAAGTGTCATGCAACACAGATTTACTTAAATTCTAATTTTGACAAAATAATATGGTTCTTTTTTTATCCTTAGTAAGGATACTTAAACTATTTGATTCAGAGCTATATTAAATCAAGAGTTCCTGTAGAGTTACCAAGATTTTCTTACTACAAAAATCCCCGAGTTTTCCAAACTTTTCTTAGACACCATAGATTATTGGGGAATTAATTATTTTTAACTAAAATTATCAATAATGTTAGTAGAACAAAGCTCTAGTAAAAAAATAAAAGTATGGCTGTCTCAATTACACATCTTAAAGGAAAACATTGAAAAATGAACTTTAAATAATTATTCCAGTTTCTATATCCTTCATGGCTAAGAAAAATATCAATGGAAATACCAGGATTCAAAACATTTTCACACATCGTTTTTGTTTTACATGTACCAAGGAGTAACCTAAATTAAAAGAATAAAATATATTTTGTTGTTCATCCTAGACTAGCATAATTAAATAATTGCCCTGTATTTCTGCAACTTTATCCAGTAACAATGCAACAGTAGCACTAATTTATTATAACATTGCTTGTAATATTCCAATTTTATCCATCCCTCAAGATAATGTGCAAAATCTAGAGATATTTAAATTAATTTAATAATAATAGGCTTCTGCTTCTTTTCTTCAGATTCCTTCTTGGACGTTCTATACAAATCTGGCTTTCAGATTTAGGCAGTTGGGCGTTCTTTTTGACTTTCCAGATAAATCTATTTATCTTCATCAAAAGAAAAACAAATGCTTGAGAGAATATAGCTGAACTTAATCCATGTGTAAGATCTGTTTCTGAAACAAACAAATCAAGAAATCTTTTAAACAGAATACAATCAATTAAACTTAATATCGGAACTTTTGAGGGCCTAAACTAATGCATAAATACTCTAAATATAATATAGCAAGTGGATAACAAAGGTTCAAACCTAACATTTTGTTATAAACTACAACAGCAATATATTATTTTTTAAACATATGACTTACTTTTAAAATCTCGTCTGAATGGTCCAGTGAGGAATAAATACACAATTTAAAATATGGTAATTATCTAATAGTGTAACTAATTAGGTATACATTTTAATCCAGGCTAAAAGTTTTAGTAGCAATACAAGCTTACACTTAAATTATCAAGATAAAATGCATTTTTAAAGGAAATCAGGAACTAATAAATGAGGTGCAAAAAAAAAGTTCAAGGCATTTGTTTAGTTAGTTTCAATTAATCATTGAATAGAGAAAAGAATTCAAATGCATGGACACCAAAAAATTGTATCTATTAGAACATTCATATTTAAAATAATTTACAATAATATTTAGAGTAAGTCAGTCTGTCTTCTAGAAATTACTGAAAAGTAGAAATTTACGCTTACAATTTCTGCTGGTCGAAGCCTTTTCATTGTCTTTAATTTCAATGTTTACTAAATCCAGCTGTATAACATAATTTATCCTTGGATTTTTACTATAATTGCAAGAGATTGGTTTCAATTGTAAATTAGACTTGCCCTTGATAATAAATTAATGTATTGCTCAAAATCAAATATAATAAAAAAACTTGTGCTTATATATAAACAATTTTAAAGCCTTAAGTTGGACCAGGTGTAAATAAACATTCAAGAGTGAAAAAAGAATATGTCTACTAGTAAACATTTCTTTGAATATCCTTAGGAATGCTATGAGAGAGCTTTCACCTGAAAAACAACCCAGAAAATAGTTCAAAGTCCTCAACCATTTTTGTATATAATGAGTGTATCAATTGTAAATCATCAACAAATTGTAGCATTTCTACCTCAACGTAGAATTGTTTCACTTCGAGAAAGAATCTAATAATATGCATTTAAAATAGGCCTATTTTTTTGCAGTAATATTTGCGAAAGTATTGTATGCCAGTACCTTAAATGTATACTCATTAGGGAGATAAAGGTATAATGCTAATAATGGACAACAATAAATAGATTATATTTAAAGTTTTGTTGTGTTGCTTAGTAGAGTTTCATAGTAATAGTATGATTATTTACTTAGAGCTTAAAAGCAAACATAATATTAGCCATTTTATAGTTGTCCAACACTAGCATTTCATACATTTTAATGAAACAGTATTATAAATAAGTATCTGGTTCATCAATTACATTAATGTAATCACAAGGTATCTTTATATGTTAAACTACTGTAAAATGTTAACCCCAAATCATTTTATACATTTAATGAAACGAATTGTATGTATAAATGCTGAAAAGTGGTGTAAAGTACCTTATAAATACTATTATATAGGTACCTAAGTAGACTATAAATCTAATAATATAAAGATTTATAAAGTTTGAGTGATTATTATACAATTGAAACAAAACTCACTAATATAATAAGAGAAACATAAATATTGACAAATTTTTGAGTTAACTTGTCTTTTTTGCATTATTAATTGATCCATAATCATTTTGCTTTGTATAAAACCATCCTATAAACATTAAATTGTTTATTTGATTAATAATATTAGAAATTTAAATTGATCCACCCATGAAAGGTTGGGTGAGAACCATATTTATATTACAGATATCTAGATTTATAAAGCTGAGTTTTGTCAGAATGGTAGAGGGGCTGTCCAATATAACCCGACAAATCTAAAGATGGTTAGATTTTATTAGGATTGTCTTACCGCATCCTTTCAACTGGGTGCACCTCAAACGAGTAGTTGGTGGACACGCGCAGTCCACTGATGAACGCCGTGTACGCCCGGTACTTGGTACTGGTGGACACCACTTCGTGACCTGTAGAGTCCTCGATGGTCTGAAATACGAGTTAGAAGAAGGGCAGTAAAAAAATATATATGTGTTTTTAATTATTATATTTAACACCATGACTACTATCGAGGTAGAAATAAGGATTATTTTAAAGGAAATGCAGCCCCATTAGCACAGATTGTTCACCTACAATGATAAACAACGTGTGGAAAACTACCCACAGTGGTATGTTATTTGGTTCTCGACCTCTCCGGTGAGACTGACCCTTTATACCGCTTAACCAGGTATTCATTTTTTGTTAAATTATATAGCTATTCTTTATTTTCGAGTTTCCATTATCCTATTTGTGCCAGAGACAAGGAGGCTACACCAGCTTAGCACAACATGGGGGGATCTTGTGTTCTACATGTGGCTTATCCATTTCCTTGCTAAGCTAATGTGGGCGCATTTAATGTTGCACCACCCTCCTCATCCTTCATCACGGTAAGGGTGGTTCCACATGTGATGTATCTGTCCCCCCCCCCACCATTATTTCTCCACGCTAATATGGTTGCACATCCAAAAAGAAAATATATTCATCTGTCCCTTAAATATAAATACCCACCTTCTATCTCGTAGAATTCAAGGTAACATATTTTAGGAAGAGTCCTTGGTGCGCCAGCGTGTCCTGAAACCTGTAAAGCTGAGGCGAAGCCCTCATGTTGTACTCCCACTTCAAAGCAACGTCTTTGCAGTCAGGTGTTGTACATCTGTTCGACACAAAAACAATCAACCGAATTAACAAGAGGTCATCAGCATAGTTCTATTCACTGGTGGGCAGAAGTGGGATGTGCCCAACCTGACTTCAGGCAAGCCTCCTCTAAATCAGTGGTATTAAAAAAAAATCTGTTTGCGTGAACCCAGATATAATTTATATTTGACTTTGCACACCCCAAAGTTGTTGGTGCGTAATGCAATTTATACATACTCTGAAATCTACATACAATATAATGTGTTGAATAAGAAATATCAAAAGATGAAAAACTTCATCACCGTATCACCTAGACAATAAATATCACAGGGAGGCTACTTTCAGGTAATAGGCATCCGATATGAAGGAGTTTTGCGAAATTCAACACTTAAGATAGAGAAATATTGTGATCATAAAAAAAATTGATATAAGAGCTGGAAAATTAAATTTGACAAGGTAGAGGGGTTGTCCCATTAACTAGAAAAATCAAAACATGGGGGAGGATATGTTATCTAATCAACGGATCAATATAACTCATAGTTTTATTTGATCATCCTACTATTGAGAAATGGACTCAATTATAGCTATTCAAAGCAGGTATGGATGTTAAGATTCCCTTGTGAGACTATTCATTTGACCAAACTGAAGTCAAGTAACCTGGTCGAATAAACAGGAATATCAATACTTGTAGATTAAATAACGTAGGAAGTACAACTCTTCCTAGTAAATTAGTGCATATTATTTGAAATCTATCACAAACTACAGTAAACCCCATTAGTCTGACATTCCCAACACACTTTTCGGAAAATGAAGAAAACAATTAAGTCAACTGAAAAATATGTTGTTGGTTAACAAGCTCAAGAGTTAAAAGATAATTGTAAAAAAAACAGTGATATCTGATAATAAATGCTTAATATCTACATGTTATGGTGGATACAATGTATTTTCCTGTAAATAAAAATTGTACATATACGTGCTATACATCAGTTTAATAAATGAAAATTTGATTAAACTCATTTAACTGTAACTTAAAATACGTGAAAATACCGTAGCCCTATATTATCCCGACTAAGCTTCAGGCCCAATTAGTTCGAATTAACAAGGTTCTAGCGTAATTACAAAATAAATGTGTTAATATGTAATGGATAGTTCTTTTACTAACCTGATATTCATCGAGTACAGCCATCACAATATGGAATGCAAGTTACAAAACGATTTAAAAATAATCTTCAAAACTTAGAACTCTTCTTGAAAGAACTAGCTGCAGATTGAGGCACCTCTGGCATCGACCAACGGTCTTTACACACTGAGCAACACACGTTTGTTTGTAGTTGATGTAGCTGACTATTCCGAACCGATCAAATGGAGCCGTTAGTGGTGCCTGACGTCATCTTGTAAACACACATACCTTTAGGACTCAGTTATGTCTAGATATCCCCCACCCCCCACATATGTGCCATGGGACCAAAATGGGCCAGCCCTCAGAGCATTATTTTCAGTTCTTGAACAGGGAAAAAACCCTGTTCAAGAATAGAAAAATCCTGCCCTTACCCGGAATCGAACCAGGGGGCCTCTTCGCCTTGTAAGTAGAGAAACTCTACTTACTTTGCCAAGAGAGCGGACAAGATATAGTGATACTTTTACAAGATGTTAAAGATTGGCGGAACGTTTCTTACATATAAGAGGCTATAAATCAAGGGTATATGAGCAAGCAACTTCTTAAGTGTTGTTAGCTCAATACTAGTGTTCTCNTTTTTTTTTTTTTAGCGATGCGTGTTAGTATCTATTTGGATTATACACATATATACTTATTACGCTAATGCGTTAGGAATGAGGTTGGGTTAGATCTCTAGGAAGTGTATCTGAATTTGCTTGTAGGGAGAGTGGAAAACAATTTAGGAAAAACTATCAGCCTCATTACACCCAAAAGTGATTTGAACTCCGATCTTCCCGTAATCGGCAGTATAGTTGTAAGATTGATGCCATAGACCATGCGGCCACTGAAGCGTCTACCCCCACGCCCCCCACAATTTAATAACCTTAACGATTTTCAACAACTTATCATGAGAAGATGACCATGATCCAAACTTTAATTTACACTTGAAGAAAAGGGACAAAGCCAATATTGTGTGTATGGGGCGTTTTAAATATTATTTTATTACGGTTAGCTCAGTGCTAGCGGTTTTGTCTCTTGGAAAGAAATTAATGGTCCAATCACGGTTGGGTAAATATATTTTATTTATTCATTCTTAAAAGGGATACTTATACATATTATCACTATAAACTATAAATTGAATGTCAACTTCCTGTTTTTTTTTAATCGAGCTATGTTTGAGTGTTATAAGGATCTAATCTCAAATGTATAAATATTTTGGAGGGGGGGAGTTCAAATACGAGCTGGCTTTGAATTATAATTTTTTTTTTCTAGAAATCCAAGTGTATTACTTACCACAAAGTTTACACCGGTGTTCTCGGAGCATAATAAGTCAATCATTGGCTGGTATGGCAGATGACTGCATCGTTTTTACATACCCCTTAAATGAAACTGTTTAGTAACATGATGCTAGACGTGTTACTAGTTTAAAAAAAATTATAAATGAATACATCTCTATATTTTGAATTTTATGTAATACCCCCTTAAGGGGCCGTCCTTAAATTACGTAAGGTTTTTTTGAGGGAGGATCAAAATTCGTCTTACGTAAGGCTATTTTTTGTATAAATGTTTATGCTAAGAAAAAAATCGAAAATACTTTTTTTGTCATAAAATAAATATATTAATTATAAAATTACACTTATTCATTTGCTTATGATGTGCTACAACTAATTCTACTGCAATTAAAGTATTTTAAAACTTCATTTCTCTCGCTTTACTACCAATACTGATGCCTAAAATAACCAAACAATTAAAATGATACCCGCCTCGGTGGCGTAGTTGGCTAACGCGCCAGTCGTGTTGAGCCAGACCACAGAGGACGGGGAGATCGAGGTTCGAATCTCGGTCGGGTCAACTGGGGTGGTTTTTCCTAAATGGTTTTCCACTCTCCCTCCACGCAAATGCGGGTTCACTTCCTCTAAATTCAACCTTCTCAATTCCTAATCCATTAGTGTAATTAGTACTTAAGCGTATAACCCGAACGGGTAGTAAGACGCGGTGCTAAAAAAAAAAAGATCTAACTTTTTCTTCTTTATCTTCTGTGAATCTGTCCTGAGACAGGTATTAACTGCACATCTTCCATTTTTATATATTGTGAGCGTTCTTTTTTCCTCCTTTCTGGATATCTGTTGGCATCCAAAAATCCACCTTATTCCTCTTTTTTCCCTTTATCTTTTCTTTAATGATTATCGTCAATAAACAATCCATAGGTAGTGTGTGGCAAAACACTTTTAATGTAAATTTACCTCTTGGTGTGTCTTACTTTCCTAATACTTCATAATATTATTCTGCTCTTTCTGAGGTAGAAAATTAAATTACTACATACCTCTTTATGTTTATTATTTTCTTAATACCGCACCACAGATTTGAAATATTTCTGAGGCAGCTATAATGAATGATAAAGCTATGTGTGAGACTATTTATGTACTATTTAGATGTACTTAAGCTAAAATAAGTAAGCCATCTGTAATACAATTATTTAAAACTACCTATTTGGATGTGTTTAGCTTAATGTACATGAACCTCCTGGTGTTTCCTACTTTCCTAGCACTTCATGAAATTTCACCCTTATTTTCGAGGCAGACAATTGAAATCACTCTGATATTTTCCTGATACCTCACCACATGTTTGACATCTATGGCAGCTAAAATGACTGACAGACTATCTGTGAAACAATTTGTTTGGATGTATGTAGCAAATAGAGCTGACCGAGTATTCTGTGAGACTATTTCTATATTATTTGGATGTGTTTAGCTAAAATAACTAATACTATTTAGGTACTATTTCTATGTGTGTATCTTTAAAAAATGGCAGAGCTATTTATAACTATTTGAATGTTTTTTTTATTGTATATATAGACCTCTTGATGTGTCTTACTCTCCTAGTACTTCTTAACATACCACTAATGTTCCTAGGGTAGAAAAATAAATTAATTACCTGCCTCTTGAAGTTTGTTATCTCCATAACTGATTTGTCCATTTCTGAAGGAGCAAAATAACTTACACACGTATGGATGAGTTTCTTTTAATGTATTTGGCATCTTTGTGTGTACTACTCTAGGGATCTGATAACGAAATAAAAGTATCAATACTGTACTCGTTAAAGTATTGAAAAAAAGTTATGATCGATAACAGTAAGACGTCTAATCCGAACGGGTAGTAAAACATGGTGCTAAAAAACAGTAAGTCTCAATATCGATTTTTTTTTACAAGATGCTTTTTCGCTATCCATTTTCTTTAAAAAAAACTTCCATAATTCACTTATGGGAGGTGCCCTTTTTTTAAGTACAGTCGTCGTTTATATACTCTTATCAGGATAGCTTAAGCTATTGACATATAATAGAATAATGGACACCCTGCCCTGTTTCAACTGAACGCACACAAACTTTTCTGCTTCAGCTACTTGGTGCATCCTTGAGTTTACCAAGTTCATTGAGCTCTATAAAAGCTTATTTTATTTAGCTCGTGATGATCGTGCTCAATGATCAATGAAAGGGAGTAGACTGGTCGCCATTCACCCTGTCGCCCGGTCAGGCATCAGGTTGTATTGATAAACGAAGATGAAAGAACAGCTATGAATTATGATGCTAAAAGAGATTGAATGCAATGGTTGCTTCTTGCTTGTCATGCAGAATATGAGTGAGTTTAGAAATAGTGTCATTTGTTTTTGCTCCACAGTATACCCTGGAAAACATTTAATCCCAGTGTGAGTGAAGATAACAAGTTGTTTCTTCCAATACCGATTCAGTGCCAGAATTTGAGTACTAATATCAGTAAAAAGTATTAAGTAAGAACATACTAGTATTGAAAGGAAAATATCAATATTAGTAAAGTATCAGGACTTTTTTCACGTCCTATATTACTATGCTACTACTTACTTCATATCCAGCGGTTATTAAGGTAGAAAATTAAATTATTGCTACCAAATTTTGAACTTCTTACACTCGTGATACTTCACAACACATTTGTCCTTTGAAGCGCCGAATTAAATATCTAGTTTCCTCTTGAAATCTGATTTTTTTTGTTTAATTAATATCTTTTTCTGTTTCTTACAGCAAACTAAATATTTATTTTTCTCTTTTAATTTCTTGATACTGATATAGAATGGGCTTGATGCGCCTTGAAAATTACGATAGTGTTTTGTTGCGTTTTAATTTTGAATTTTGAGGCCTACATTTAATGTTTCTAAATTATTTATACTATCACTAAACATTATTTTCCAGAATAAATTAATTGGCTTAGATTAGATAGATTTTTTATCGTGATTTTTATTTTCCGACTAGGCTATCAAAATGGTTGCACTAATGAGATAGGAATTACGTGAAACCCAATTTGGAAAACTTACCTAATACCCTCAGAAGTAATTTAAAACCCAACCTACTCAATTATGACAAACCATAATAGAAGATGCTAACACCTTAGATTTCATGCTTACTGTTGCAGGAAATAGTTTGCTGCTAATAAATTATTTTACTAGTGAATGATCATGTAATCGATTCATATTATTTAATAAAAGAACTGATTCTACTGAATCAATTATTGACTTATAGTGCCCAAACTATCAGTAAGGAGGATGAAGAGCCCTAAAACTTTTTTTAAGCTCCAGCTTGACATGACTACATTTATGACAAGGGTCATGCCTCAAATTGAGTAGATGATTTAATCTTGTAAACACACATACCTTCCACTTCAGTTATATCTATCTAGATCATACCCTTTCTTTAAACCTGTGTCATGGGACCAAAACATCCCTACTGACATTTTGCTTTCTCATACAGGGTATAATTTCAAATATATAAAGATTTTTTAAGAAGTAATTTACAAGCCTACAGCCAGATTTATAGTCTGACTTTAGTGCGCCTCAAGTAAAACTGGCCCATTCCATTTAATTCTAGTTAGGTGTCTTCTTTTAATTGATTTTGAGCAGCACTTGAGGTGCACTAAGTTGGACTATGAATCTGACCCATAGTATAACTTGTTTTTTTAATCCCAGAGTGAAACTTAATGCAACCCTGTTATTCCTCTTAAGTCTAGTCTGGTGTTATCATAGTCTAAGGCGTCAATCATTAGCTGATATGACTGATGGATGACTGGAAGAGGTTAGCGCTCCATTTATATTTGCATCGTTTTATTACCCCTTAAGTGAAATGGTTTATTACCATGATGCTAAGTATTAGTATAGTAAATATACAGTTTTGATTAAACATTTATATAAGAGTATATATCTTTATACTTACCCCCTTAAAACCCCATTAAATGTCTTACCAACCCCAAGCAGAACTCTTTTGGGGATTTAATTTTCAGCTCACAAAAAATATTCAGAGAAGAGTGGGCATATTAAAAAATACATGCACAAATGTGCTAAAATAAACAAATATTTATAATTACAAGAAGTTTACGAAGTCACTTTATTTTAACAGCACAATATTCAGTATTAAAATTAAGTTAATTATATATTACAACACATAGTTAACCAAAATACAATGTATTAATTGTCTCAAAGCCTAAATAGTTTACTAGTGTTGAGATTAACAAAGCCTTGCTAGATACATATTATCAGTTATGGAACACTTCTCAAAATGTTGGAAATCTGGTGTACACCAAACAGCTTAGGTTTAAAACCAAACTTAAAATCATTTTAATATACTTTCATATTTGATTGTTAGTAAAAGTAATAAAAATATAGTATGTACAAAATGGTGTCTTTTTATTAATAGATTTGTTAGAAAAATTTGATCATATATAATAGAATAACATTTGTTGAATGTATAATAATTTTTAAAAGAACACACGAAAAGATTTGCAACCCAATAGGTTATTTATTTAAAAATAGCATTCATAAAAATAAAGGATTGAAAATCACACTTCTATAAAAAAAAATTGGCCAATACTTTCAGATCTTCCCATTTATTGTTGAAACATACTAAGTATTTGTATCAATGGTAGCAGCCATTAGTTATTTTACTATTTGTAGAAATATAATATTTGGAATCTTACTTAGTTAACCAAAAGTCTAGCAAATTAGATAATATAGACAAATAAGTGCACAAATAGCACAAACATAAAATGAGGAATTACAAATTACAAATTTTCAAAACAATAGTTTGTTGTATTAAGCTTAAATTAGTTCATATTTATTTAAATGTACAAAGGGCTCTGCGAAGATTCCAACAATATGAATTGGAGAATATTTTGTTTACTAGCATTGCACAGTGCTATTTAAAAAAATATAATTTACCAACTCATTATAGTGTTTTTAATATTAGTCTATATTTTAAAATGGCACACTAAACAACAATGAACATTTTGAAATTTCGCAAGGCTTAAAAATCCTTTAAAAAAATTTTAATTAGAATTTATAATTTAAAAAATAGTTTAAATAAATTATTAAATGAATTTAGATTATATTATATATAAAATAAGCTAAATAAAATGTATATAATATAAAATATGCTAAATAAAATGTGTTTATTCAGGGGTGGCCCGAGGTAAATTCCATGCCTGTCCCGGATTGCTTTGTGGCGCCCCCCTATTTAACCGGTTGATAATACATTCCATTTGCCGTAGTTGTGGTGGTAACGGACAGCTGGCAAAAGCTACCAGATATACTCCCATGAATCCATTCGCAAAACCATATGACCTACAAAACCATAATTTGTTGATTTGTGGTCACTTATGGCAGTCAAAACATTTACAACAAATAATTTATTTTTAACTTCGTTCTTCTTTTGACCGTTCTTTAAATCTTCTACTAACTATCACTTACCACATTTCCCATTGGAATTGGACTCTGGGAAAATATGAAAATAATCCCCAAACCTAATATAGCCTGGGCGTGATAGGAAAATTATCTGAAGGGATACTCCACAAATGTTAACTATAGGCTAAACGTTTCACTTCGAGATTGTATAAAAACGGTTAGGATTACAAATAAAACTATAAGAACCTATTTTGTAGACAATGTTATCTTCTATTTTTTATTATAAGTTTAACAAACACTTTGACAATATAAACGGTTTATGTTATAAGTGAAAAAAAAAAGTTTAGGGCACCATTTTTTCAAGATGGCTAATGTAAAATAAACTTTTGAGAGTGGCACTAAATTCTAATTTACTTACCACACATGAAATTATACTAATATGTCAAATTTTATTTTGGTATCAAAAAGTGTATGATTGTTATGCTTAGCAATTCAACTATTACGCCAAGGTTAAGTTAGGTTTGGAGCTGTTAGGTTTGGGAATTATTTTCATATCACATCCAGGCTACATTTGGTTAGGTTCAGCTTTGTTTGGCGCCCCTTTGAGCCTGCGCTCTGAGTAGCCGCCCGGTTTGCACGGCCCTTAGACCGCCCCTGTATCTATTTTTCTTTTATTTTAAATTTGTGAACTTATTTATCATAATAAAATGTTCTTTTACTAAAATTAATAAATATATATAAAACCAATTACTCTATTTTAATAAACATCAAATATTATAACATGAAATATATGGGAGCTTGTGATCATTTTCAAATCGGCATGGGGAAAATAAAATATTACTACAAAATATCTAGTTTAAATTATACAAATTGACAACTGTAAGACTATTATCTAAATTTAAAAAAATAGCTCAGTCTCTGCACACAAAAAAAAACCCACACTAATCTATAGAATTTGCATGCAGTTTTAATTTAAATACTAACATTAACCTAAATAACTATTTATATAAAAAAATAAATGCAATCATAAAATATTAAAAGCTACACATACAAAACATTATTTTATGTACAGTATATCTTAAACAGTCTTCTTTGTCCACAATCGTCTAAACCTCTGCATGCTTATTTTAAAAATAATGTTAAAACCATTGCTTCATTTCAAGTAGTATTCTTAATTCCAATCAAACTTTTCTGATTGAAGTGTTCTAATACAACAGTAGGCATACTTCCCAAACTGTTTTGAACCGCCACCTACCCAATTTTTTTATAAGGACAAACTTTCAGGACACACCCAGCTTTAATGTACATGGATGATAGGGATGGAAGTGAAGGTTGGAGGGGGAAGGCAAATATTTAGTGATTGAATTATTTTGAAAATTATTTTAACATTTATTATTGAATGTAATTTGACGGACGAACTTATCTATGTCTCACATAGAGATGTTAGCAAAGGGTTGCATTGTTTCTGGTTTTTGTTCGTGATTTTTACATTTAAAAATCTTTTCGTGAGGTACAGTTTGGGAACCACTGTTGTAATAGACTGATAGTTATCCAACAAACTAATTACTACCAATCAAATTCAACATGGAATTATAAAAACAAAGTGTTCAATAACGTGCTGCCTACTTCAAACTTAACAGTCGAGAAAGTATTAAAAAATTAGAGTTCATCTTTGATTACTAGATTACATTCAAGTTATTTAAGGGACTATTTTGTTGAGTATTGATCTATACATTTACATGTTTTTATTTTTAAGCACCACGTTTTAATACCTGTTTGGGTCATAGGCTTATTCTATTGTTACGCTAATGGTTTTATGGATGAGGAAGGTATATTTATAAGAAATATACCCACATTTGTGTAGTGAGAGAGAGAGAATGGAAAACAATTTTGGAAAACCCACCCTTAGTACACCCGACCGAGATTCAAACGGTGTAAGGTGTCACTCTTAAAAATGAATGAGATTAACAGTGATGGGGATAACTGGGTTCGAATCCTGATGGGGTGAACTGAGGGTGATTCCTAAACGATTTCCAGCACTTTCTCCACACAAATGTTGGTATATTTCGCCTAAATTTCACCCCTCTCATCATTAGCCCATTAAGTGTAAGTATGTGGATTTCTTAGACATATGGGAAGACTCATCGCAAAAATAAAAATTGCTCACATTGAGACAGTGAAATAATATACGAGATCCCATCGGGGAAATGTTTAGCTTTTTTCGTCAGAACACACATGTCAATTTGAATAACAAGCTCAAATGAAAAATAAAAACATATCTTCCAATTGACACCCAAGAATTTCTCTTTAAAAAATAATAAAAGGGACAAGACACTGTGTTAATGAAAAGGTCAGCTATATATAGCTTTTGAACTTGGTGAATAGAACATTTTTTACATCCATTAATGTTTCCCACCTGTGGTCTGGGTCACTTTTTATTCAAGCCATATATTTTCCACTACTGGTTTGCTAGGCCTGCCGTAGCTTCATTACATAGAATAAAAGATCATTAATATTCCTGATGCGGAAAGGTGTTTTGGGCTACCACGACAAAACTAAATAAAAATATATGCTCAGTTAATTAAGTAACAATCCTGTTTCTAAAATTCAATTTCAATGGGGGAAAGTGGGTGGCAGGGGGATTTGCATAAATTACTCAATCACACAATTATATATAGGGAGATTCTGGTAGGAATTAACTCTTGGAAACTATAAACAAATTGTTTGTGGTTACTTTCTTATTAAGTATTATTTCATATGTTATGATATATATGAGAAGTGGCAGTGGCAGATTACATGACAACATATGAATTTATCAAAATTGTTTAAGTAACTTTTATAGTGGTCATAAAATTGTTTTTTTTTTATTTGAATCAGATTGTAGATAAATTACATTCAAAAACTACCCTAGTAAAATTTATACAAATAAACCTACCGGGCTAAATTACCAGAATGGCTGAAAAATTTATCATGGCTGAGTTTCCCATTTTACAGTGATGAATTAATGGTCGGGTGGCTGGTTGTTGCGTCTTTTCTAGATTTAAGTTAGTTTATAAGTCTTGTGCTGAAATAATCAGTTTGTTCAGAAAGAGCATGTTAAATACCTAAAAATAGCACACCTTAAATGTTGCTTGTAAATACATTGAAAATTAATTCAAACACTTGAAAAAATTCTTAACAGCTACTAAACTAACTTTTACTTAGCACACTGTATGAAAATTATCATCTGTCTCTACAATTAAAACAATTTTACTATTTAAAAAAAACACTTTAAGATCTCGTTGATATGACATTCTTAACCTAATCTTCTCTGTAAATAAATTAGTCCAATAAATGGCTCTCACAAATGAAGTTCTCTCGTTAAGTTCCCTTGCCAAGACTTCAGTTTCATGCAGCGGTCGAGTTGCCGGTGCCGTTCACCTCGTTCTTGGGTTCCACCATGAAATTAAGGAAGCCGTCCACATCCTCCAATTCTTTGGCCACAAACTTGGCCACTATCGTCGATCTTCCTGAAAACTTGGGAGTCATCTTGAAGGTGACTGTCGCTTCGGTGTTTGGTGCTACATTCCTAAACGAGAAGATATTCAAAACATAGAATTAAAAAAAATCATCTTGAGACAAGTCATCTTTTACTATTTCAAAAAAAATATTGCAGTTGGACTTGGCAGAACCTACTTAAAATATACAAATTTAATCTAGATATATCACTGGATATAAAGCAGGTTGCTTAAAATATCTGATCTATCTCTAAATATAAAACAGGATACAAAGTACCTACTTAAAATATACAGTCTTGCTCTAGATCTAATACAAGATATAAAATAGGTACTTAAAATATAATCCAGCTTTGGATATAAAACAGGATATATGATCCAATCTTAGCAGTGCTGGAATGCAACCCAATGCGACCCAAAGTCAAAAAGGGGGGGATTTCACAAACATAAATGCCTCTAGAAGATATTTGGAGCATTTTTTAATGGTTACTAAGACAGAAACTTACTCAGCGCACTTCCCCTAAGATTCCAAAAAATCACATAGAGCACAGTAAATTTCAACAGAATTTATTGATCCATAATAGAAAAAAAAGTTTTAACATAATATTGATATAAAATCAATTAGTTAAGTTAGAATTGCATAGTATAAAACTTTACTAAAAAAAATATATTTTTTGAATATTTGTCCATTAAAGCAGTGTCGGAACGGCATACACTACACTCCTGAATCTTAGATCTATAACAGGATTTATATTACTTAAAATAAATAAATCGTGTCTTTTAGCAAGCCTCGATCTTTTATAAATTATACTTACTGAGGGACCTTTATCTTGAGTTGTGAAGTAATCCCTGGCCCTTCAATAAGGAACTGTCCCTTCTTAAGTGGAATAGGCAGTGGGTTCTTAAGAGTTGCCACAGCACTGAACTCTTGACCTTGAACTGGTTCACCCTCAATCTAAAAACAGCACCACATAAGCATCAAGGATTTGGATTAAAACTTACAACTGTAATTAAATGTTTTCATACTTATAATAAGTGTACAAATTGTTAATAGTTTTACTTAAATTTTTATATTTCAATGGTTGTATTAAAATCATCAGTACATGAACAATTTACTTTTTTATTTTCTTATTTTTGGTAGCCCATCAACCCAAAGTACCGTACATATATAGCCACCGAATTCAATATGCTCTATAAACATTTACAAAAACCATAATGCATTCAAAGATCATACAGATATAAAATGTAGGTTTAAATTAATTAAATATATAAATTCAAAATTAGGTCCAATTTTAATATATACTTAATTTTAGACAGATTAAAAACTTTAAATTCTACACTATATTCAAATCAACATTTGGTGGATTAGTTGGTAGCATTGAAGATTTTGAACTTGAATTTAAGATACATTATATTTAGAAGAAGGTACAGGTAAGATGGATAGAAACATATAAAAGGATTGCACACACTTTTACAGTGAAAAGAAGAAAACATTTCACACTCTACATTGCCGCCATTGGATAAAAAGGTAGTAAGTAATATTGATTTCAATCTGTCACTAAATGCAACCACTGTACAATCAACTTCCACACACTTTTTTTTTCACATCCTTTACTTTTTTCCAGACTGTGGCCTAGGTAAGTTATTTATTAAAGCCATATATTTTCCACTACCGGCTTGCTAGGCCTGTCTTAGCTTCATATGCCTTATAATCTAACTTATGGCTAGGACAGGCACAACACCCAGTCCCCAACCGTTAACTTATCACTATGAAAGGGTAAACTCACATTTCACCAATGATAAATTTTTTCGGCCATGCCGGGAATTGAACCCGTGAACCTTTAACTCAGTAGGCAGACACGCTACTGACTGAGCTAAGGCGTGGGATAACTTCCCCAAACTGACATATAAAATTAAAGCAGAAGTAGTCATATTATTCCAGTAGCAGATCATATTTCATAAAAGATGCACCCTAAAATAATAAGTGATAAATGATCTTTTTAATAGGATTGTGTTATAGAGGATTTTTTTTATTTTTTTTATTTTCTCTCTTATTCCACACAAATGTGGTTACACATCCTCTATATTTAATGTTCCTCATTCCTGGTTACTTAGTGTTGATATTAAAGATAGCCATGTCAATTTAGTAAGATGTGGAGCTCGATAAAACTACGAATACCTTTATTTTAATGTCAGGTTTCCTGACTCTGAAGTCGTCCTGGGCGAAGTATTCATAGTTGTTTCCTTGGATGGTGGCAAGGCAGGCGATGTTGAAGGCGCACTGGTCCACCAGCCGGCGATAGTACTCATCATACGTCACTTCCATTCTTATCTCTTCCACTGTGTGTATAAAACATACTCTTTTACTTATCTATAGTAAAGATGAAAATGTAAAAGTAGAGTAAACCGGATATTTCTCATTAGCTATTCACAAAATTCAGGATCCAGAAAAAAACATGAAAAGCCAAGAGTGGGGTGAATATTGTACTTAGCATTTTTTGACATGATCAAAATATAAAGATATATAAATATATCAAAGAATAATTAAGATAAAATGGTAGAGTTCAACTTCCAAACATAAGTCTCAATCATACTTTAATATTATATATATATATCGTGTCTTACTACCTGTTTGGGTTATATGCCTATGTATTAATAACGCTATTGGTTATATTTTAAGGAATTGTACCCACATTTGGGTGTAATGCGAGTGGAAAACAGTTTTGGAAAAAACACTCAATATACCCGACAGAGATTAGGACCTATATCTCCCAGTCATTGGCAGTATAGTCTACTGTGAAAGTAGCGCGTTAGACCACATGGCCTCTGAAGATCTTGAAAATATTGTTATTACTCGCACCAGAACTGAAATATCTTGTTATAGTGGTAATACCTTAAACTAATTTTCAAAAACAAAATTAAAGAAAACTAATATTTTATTTGAGGTATTTAACCTGCATTTTCTAACTGACTAACTATATGAACAAACAATTTATAAGCTAAATTCAATCTAGAACAGAGCTGTGAAAGGGCAAACCCACATTCCATCGTTGATAAATTTTTCTGCCATGGCATTAATTTAACCCGGGATCCCTAGTTTGGTAGGTCAACATGTCACCGACTAATCGAAGGTGTCTAACTCAGGTTACATTGATTGTTTGGATTTATATGCTTTAGTTTCTGTAAAGAGAAGCCCTAATGATAGGAAAAGGCTGTGAGAGAGACTGAGGAGAATATAATATATAATAGGAGATTCCAAAAATTTATTTGTAACCGAATCTATATTCCGGCTGTATGAAGATTGCTTCAAGTGAGAAATACCAAAAATGGTAGCTTTCAAACACAGTATTAAGATTATATTCTAGTTTAAGCCAAATTACATGTCAAATTACTTTTTACAGTTATTTGTTTACTTTACAATTATTTGTTGATATAACTATTTTTTTCCTGTATTGTCTTCTGAATATAACAAAATGTACCTCAAAAAGTGATATGTTTTCTTTAAACAAACTACTAATTAGCAAGACCAGCACTTCCTTAACTGTTGCACTGAAGCAAGTGGGACCTGTACAATATTGCCACCCAGTGCTGTGTCGTGGCGTGTTGCCAGTTTAATCAGAGCTCGTAAAAACTGTATCTACAATATGTTCTGCCGCACTAGGTCCCCATTTGACTAAGCATATACAGGCTATGCTCACATGGTTCTTTATTTCCTTAGATATCTAGCCATTTGGTCATTGGGTGATCTACCCAAATGACAAGACTATTCATAGGTACAGTTGGAACTAGTTCTGCTTATCCTGGTCATATGCACTACCATCTATTTTAGTTATTGAGGGAAGTGGAAAGAGAATGAGCCCATTTTAATTTTATATTCTAAAATAAAAATTATTTTGTGGCAAATGAATAAATTGGAAACCAAAATACGGAAAACTTAAAGCAGTTCTAGTACCTGTGAATTCTGGTGACAAAGGATGTCTACTGCAACAAGGAAATTAGGTCAAGGACTGCCATGGCCAAGAAAGCTTTCAACAAGAAGTGGTTACCGCTGACCAGCCAGTTGAGTTTGGAAATGAGGAAGAAACTGATGAAATGCTATATTTGGAGCATAAAATTGTATGGAGCAGATACGTGAACTCTCGGGCAGTCGGAAAAGAAATGCTTCGAGAGTTAGGTAGACAGAGAGGGTTACAAATGAAGTCCTAAAAAGAGTGGATGAGAAGAAAACTATTTTGGATGCGATTCTTCGCCGCAAAGGAAACTGGATCAGACACATCCTTATGAGGAACTGTCTTCTGTGGCATGGAAGGCAAGGTTGTGAGAAAGAGGAGATTAGGAAGAAAGAGGATTCAAATAAAGGATGACTTGAAGGAAAGAAGAAAATTGTGAGAGCTGAAGGAGGAGGCAGAGGACAGGGCACTTTGTTGGTCTAATTTCACTGACAAAAGGAATGGACTTGTCATAAGACAGAACACTTATTATTATTATTATTATTATTATTAATTACTATGATAGTGTAATTAATTAAATAAGTAATACACAATAAGTTATCTTAATCATGTATGCATTGCTCCGACATGGCTTTTCATTTTTATGAATAAAATCATTCACTGTATCTTTTACGCTAATAGGACTGTCCCATTTGAGTAGTTTAATGGGTGAGAGGGGGAGTACATATACCCCTTTTCTCCCCACTGACGACGCTCTTGACTCTGGCAACAAGCCATGACATGCTATGGCGTGTGGATATATTTGCAATATCGTATTTACATTTGTTTTGCAAGAATTAATTACACTAACACACCAATAGCTCGTGGCTTACTTTAGATAAGACAAGAGGGCATTTTATACATTGTGAAATGAGTCAACACAGATTTAAATTTGAAGGAGTTACCAAAATCAATAAAGTTAAGGCTGCGCTTTTCACTTTTAATTTTAGACACTGTAATTGTATTCATATTTTGTAGGAAAGCTTCTGTGTTTCTGAAACTTTCAAATCGTAATTTCAGAACAAATATTGTTAGAAACCTTACAAGTTATTTTCATGGTTTTATCAACCCCTTTGAAAACTTCAATTATAAACGTGGGAAACTTTTTTTTATTTTAGCAATTAAAATATGGTGGAAGGTCCCTAAAAAATATGTTTATAAATATTAATTGCTAGTTTTAGAAAGCACAGTATTTTCCCCCCCAAAAAATAAATAAACTGCCAAAAAATAACAATAATTCATACAAGTTAAGTGCAGCTCTAAGGAGCTTGTATATATCTCACCTGCTCCTGCTTTAACAACCCGCTCCACATCATCCCTCTTGACAGCGTCCTTTACAGTCCCTGTGTAAAGTACTGCGTCCACCCTGAGGATTACCTTCACAGTGTAGTTCTCTGTGCGGCTACGATTCTTCATGACCACCACCACGCTGCAGGATGGAACAAAAGATTACAAGCTGTGACACACAACACCTCAGTAAGAGTCTGTCTTACTTCAAGGAAAACCCATAGGAATGTGGTATTGGAAGAAAAATAGTGATATTTTACTCATTTCTAGGATAGGAACAAAAGTGTCGATACTTGCTCATTTCTAGGATAGGAAGAAAAGTATTGATACTTTACTCATTTCTAGTATAGGAATAGAAGTATCGATACTTACTCATTTCTAGTATAGGAGTAATAGTAACATTACTTTACTCATTTCTAGCATAGGACTAGAAGTCTCGATACTTTACTCATTTCTAGGATAGGAAGAAAAGTCTCGATACTTTACTCATTTCTAGGATAGGAAGAAAAGTATCGATACTTTACTCATTTCTAGGATAGGAAGAAAAGTATCGATACTTTACTCATTTATATGATAGAAATAAAAGTATTGATATTTTACTAATTTATAGTATTGGAAGAAAAATATTGATACTCTACTCATTTTAGTATCAAAAGAAAAGTAACGCTATAGTGGTCCTATTTATCGAAAGAAACTTACCAATAACAGTAGATATTGTATCAAAGGAGTAAGCAGTAAATCTTATCCAAATATCAGGCTTTCTTGATTTTTTATTTTATTTACAAAAATGTGGATTTTTTTCCCCTTTAACCTTAGAATTTTCAAACTTCTATAGAAATAAATAACACTTTTGAGTTATGATACCTAGCTTACCATTACAAGCTTAAATCAATAAAAACCAAATGTTTCTCATATTGTAAATGAGAGCAACAAAGAAACATTTCATCAGACAATTAAAGGTCGGGTTTAAAACAATACACTTATTAGGGCAAATACATAAATTATGACTGTTTATTTAGATATCTATCCCCTACCAGAGGTCAAGTATACTTATGAGTTAAAGTATTGATTAAAAAGGTTGATTGACACCTAATTGGGTAGGCAATATAGCCTGTGTAAGTAATCAAGGTAAGACCACTTCATTTCAGGTTAAATAGTGTGTACATATTGTGAACCTTTTTGGTTGCTTCTTTTGTTTTAACTAATTTTTCCGCCAAAAACAATTTTAAGATGCTTCATTCTAATACTACAATGTAGGACACTCAATATAAAGTGAACTCTCTTAATAGCGCACAGCTTTCAAGATCGAAAAGGTGTCAGTTATTTGGAAACATATTTTCTTGTATCATACTTCTTGAACACAGTTTAATCTACATGGACCTATGTGCTGTGATTATTTACTACAACAATCTACTTACTGCATTGTGGATTATTGTATGGATTATAATTATGACTCACGAATAAATATTGTATGTAACTTAATGTGCAGATTGCATCAAACACAGAGCTATACACATATTAAATAAACTGTTAACAGTATACCTTCTGCACTGTATATGTGTGCATGAGTAAAGACAGCTGCTGGAACATCCCCCCCCCCACTGATGGCTCGAAATGAGTGGGAGGTATGACCGCTAAGTACCTTATTTAATATTATGTAGACAATTTTAGAAACTTTCCATATAGGGGGTAGGTGGGACTACTCCCATTTCACGTTAGATGGCGGAATTCCTGACATTCCTACAGTCAAATACTTTAAAATGGACTCGCATTATCAATTTTTGTCCATTGTTTAGAGATTACTATGCATAAATATGCGTCTCTAGAGTGTCCATTACTGGGAGATTGTTTCACTTTAAGAGCCCATGTTATTTAGAGGAAAATTCATACTGGTCTTTATAAGGAAGAATCCTTTATTCAAAGGTATCCTATAAGGGAGATTTTACTGTAAAAGTAACGCAATTGCTTGTTGATGAAAAATAACTTTACCTGAAAGGCTGTCCAATCACAATATCATCCCTGAGCTCAAAGTTGAAGTTGATGTCATTAAAGTCGTCATTAAGATAATACCGACTGAAGTGTGATTCGCTCTGCTTCAGCGCTCTCAACATTGTGGCTCTCTCTTCATCGCTCTCTGAAAAAATAAATAGATAGATAGATTATATAAGCAATCTGACGCTTTAGCTCAATCGGTAGCATGTCTGCCTACTGAGGTGGGGGTCCCGGGATCAATTCCCGGCATGCTTGAAAATTGATCATTAATGAAATGTAGGTTTACTCTTTCATATTGATAAATTAATAGCTGGGGACTGGATGTTGTGACTGTCTCAGTCAAAGTTATATTATAAGGCATATGAAGCTACAACAGGCCTAGCCAGCCTGTAATGGAAAATATATGGCTTGAATAAAAAAGTGACCCAAGCCACAGGCTGGAAACAGTAATGGGTGCATGACATGCACAACATCCAGTCCCTGGCTGTTAATTCATCACTGTTAACGGGTAAACCCACATTTCACCGATGGTAAATCTTTCGGCCATGCCAGGAATTTAACACGGGACCCTTAGCTCAGTATACAGACATGCTACCAACTGAGCTAAGATGTCGGATCAATTAAAAATAATCTAAATAACTAAAAATTGTTCTAAACATATGGCCTATATAATAATACTAAACCCTAAGTCAATGAATGTTGAATAGGAAATTATTTTGATCTTTGTCTGACTGTCTGTTTGGCCCATACACATTTTTACAATCAGTAGGGAAAAGTACGATAGAATTTAAAGAAAACTAACCGACATCTATGTGGAGGGGGAGTTAAAAATAATTTAGGAAAAACCACCCTAGGCTACACCCAGCTGGGATTCGAACCTAGATCTTCCTATCACCATAAATCCAGTCTTATGCGAGAGTGAAGCATTAGGCATTTCGATCACCGATGTGGATTGGATGGTTGCTAGTATGCTTCTAGACCTAAAGCTAAGATGGTTTATTAATAGAAACGCAAACTGAAATTTCAGTTATCTGTTTGCAAAAGTCCCTCAAGACATTAACTAAATCTACTCACTCTCTGGGTATTTGTAACTGTCTGTAACATCTTCTCTCTTGAATTCTCCAACAGCCTTTGTACTGATCAACTGACCAATCCTGAAACACAAACATTGATTCCTTGCCAAACAGTCTCTTCAAGATAAAAAAAAAAACTATGTTTGTTTTGATAAGTCAAGACAGTTTGGGTACATCAAGCTGGTCATGTCATATTTTCCTAGCAGCTTAAGAAAATATTTCACGTTGATAACGCTCCACCAAGGTTTGTTGAGTTCTTCTTCACATGCCGACAGCAAAATTTGGATCAGTAGAGTTTTATATAATGTGTTTTAAATGTGGTGAAATATTTTCACTGGTTTTGATTCCGCAAATTTATAAAAAAGTATTCAAAAAACTTTATCATAACTGAGGGGGTCGGGCTAAAAACACGATAACCCTTATTTTAAGAAAAAAATGTGCTAACAATTTATTTCTGGTAGCTTACTTCCCTAACTAAAAGTTGTTTTTATAGTCAGTCAAGACCTATAGGATAGCTCATATTAACGAATATCTTATTTATTATCATTATCATCATCATCATCATCATTATTATTATTATTATTAGCACCGTGTCTTACTACCCGTTCAGGTTATAAGCACTTGCGCTAATGTGCAATGGTAGGGTGATAATGAGATGAAATGGAGGACCTACAGTTTAACGTGGAATTCGAACCACGGTGGAGGCCTGGCATTCCTCACATTCACAAGTTGTGATTAAATACACATCTTGTCAGAGGTGAAGGAAGGGTTTGGCAATCAGATAAATCTGTGCTGGGAACCAAGGATTGAACCCCGTACCCCCCAGCACAGAAGTCCGACTCCTTACTCCTAGACCGCCAGGTCACCTAATATCTTAATTATTTTGTATAGCTAGTTTTACAGATTTCATAGAAGTGTAAATAGTGAAAAAATCTCGTCTGAATCTTCAAGGGCTATCATGTTTTTGCTCCAAACCCCCTCAATTAGAAGCCTGGCTAAAAGACCATTTAACCTCACAGACAACATGTAACCAAGATAATTAATACAGATCAAAGTAGTCATTACATCAATGTCTGATAGCCTGGAGTTTCCATTAAAAACATTTTACCCCAATTTAAACACTTAGCACCGCGTCTTACTAACCGTTCGGGTTATACGGTTAAGTACTATTTACTCTAATAGGTAAGAAATTGGGAAGGTTGAATATAGTGGAAGAGAGACCGCATTTGCGTGGAGGGAGAGTGGATAATCATTTAGGAACCTCCAGTTCACCCGACCGAGAATCAAACCTTGATCTCCCCATCCTCGGCAGTCTATCTCAACACAAAACTTGTGTGTTTAGCTAACTACGCCACCAATTTGAATAAAAGAGCTCAATCGAAATAAATGACTATTTTAGATTTAAAAAAACTCTTTCATCTATCCCAATTTCGTTGTTGTCATGTGGAGATTGCGGAAAACCACATCTCAACATATTTTCAGGTTGGAGCATTGTCTTGAATTCAATATCTCGGTTGATTGACCAAAAGATAAGCTATTAAGCTTGGTGTAATTGGATGAGCTTGATTTTTTACATTTGAATAGCTTAAAAATTAAATGTAAGAGGAATTCAAATGTATATTCCTAAAATATAATAGTTTGTTTAATAATTATAAATATTGAAATATTTAGTCTCAGTTTTTTAAATATTAAGTTATTACATAGATGAAATACTGTGTTTAAATTTAACCATTCTATTTTCCTTTTTATGATACATTCTTAAGGACTATACATTATATTAGTCCACTCTCTCCCTGATAGTTAATTTTTCTTGTTTTATTTTAAGTGCTAGCTGGTATGCCTGTTCTTCGCACGGAGAATCTATAAGCATAGTTTTGTTATTTTTATTAGATAAAATAAACCAAGGGAATAGTAACCAAATCTTAAATTATGTTTATATATTGATCCTTTGTTGGTTTAAATGATACAAAACGCAAAAGTCGGCTAATACACAATTTAAAATAGAGATATGATCTGAACATGTTTTAAAAGCTGATATTTCTTTTGAAGATTAAGATATAACTTCTCTATATATTACGGTACTTTGAACTCATGTCTGTCAGTGCTAGTAAAAAAGAAATAAGAGCGTCACAGCATAAATAATAGGTTGTCAGAGATTTGTAACTAAATCAAATAAAAAGTATTTTAACATCATTTCTACCACATTTACACTGTTTAACATTTTAACATTGTTTACCCTTTTTGCCCATTTTACTCTTTTCACCCTCTTAACCTAAAGAAATAATCTTTTTGCCCTATCTACTCTTTAAACCCCAGTGAACTTTTACTTTTTTTGCTTTTTACCCTTTTGCATCTTCTAAATATTTTAACATTTTTTATTTAACCCCTTTTAAACTCTATACCCTGTTTATGAATTACTTCTTGCCCTTTTTACTATTTTCGCTCAACTGTGCCCTTTTTGACACTTTGGTCATTTTTGAACATTTCTGCAATTTTTGCACTTTTAGTTCTATTGCCCTTTTCGACTAGATTTAAATTTTAACTATTTTTACCATTTTTACACTATCCTTTTTACATTCTTTACCCTAATGTAATTACTTTTTTGCCCTTTTATCCCTTATTGCCCTATTCACCCTATTTACCCTTACCACACCATGTACATTTTCTTACCTCGTTAACCTTTTACACTAACTTTCCTTTTTCACCCCTCTTAAACATTTTAGCTTTTTTAATTCTTTTGCCCCTTGAAAAATTTATTTATTACCTTTCTATTTTTTTAAGATCTACTTTTTGCCCTTTTGCCTATTTTTCCCTTTTGGTCTTATTGCTCTTTTTGATTATATTTACTCTTTACTATTTTTACCTTTTTCACCCTTTCTTCCCCATTTGAGCTTTTCATCCCGTTAACATTTTTACTCTTTTTCACTTTTTATTTCTTTCAGCCCTTTTGCAACTTTTCAATTTTTTTCCATTTTTATTTTTTTAACCTCTTATAAACCTTTATACATTTTTTAATGATTTACTTCTTCCCCTTTTAAGCATTTTTTAACTATCCCATATTTGCTCAACTGTGCTATTTTTGCCCTTTTTTACATTATTGTAGTATTTGGACATTTTTGCAATTTGTGACTTACTGCCCTTATTGATTAGATTTACGTTTACTATTTTTGGCCTTTTTACCCCATTTTACTTTAACTAACCTCCTTGGCCCAAGTAAAATGTTTAAAAAGTTGTAAAAAGGGAACAAAGGGTGTAAGGTACAAAGGGTGTAGGGTATAAAGCGTGTAGACTATAAAGAGTGTAGGATAAAAAGAGTGTAGGTTAAAAAGGATGTAGGGTTAAAAGGGTAAAGGGTAAAAAGGAAGTATGGTTAAAAGGGTAAAGGGTTAAAAGGGTAAAAAGTATGTAGGGTTAAAAAGGGTAAAAGGTTAAAAGGGTAAAAAGTATGTAGGGTTAAAAAGGGTAAAGCATAAAAGGGATAAAAATATTTACAGATACTAAACTTTTCTTGTTTACCCACCAAACTACACTACAGATTGTGTGAAATGTAGTACAAAAGCTTTCTCATTGCGTTAATATTTTTTAATTTTTTTCATTTTTTAACTAATCAAAAAATTATAGTTAAAATCTCAAAATTCTAGCTTCTAGGTGCAACTGTTTGTGCACAGGGGCTACTAATTTTAAAATGTCAGTCCTCTGCTTTTAGTAGATATCACGCCATTATCATGACAGACAAATACTTCATTTCATTAACATAGAAGATAATTAATTCAAAGTACTAATATTGAAAATGACATGCTGGTGTTTAAACAACCTCTAATTTGGAATAGTAATAATAATATAAATTGGAATTCACTTACAATACAAAAATAATTTTAATTATAATTATCTTACCTAGTAAATACATTGCCAGCTATTTAAAAAAACAACAGCATAGTCATTAAAATTCTCCTTTTTAAAATAATCACATAGTAGAGAATGTATGTACTATATAATAATTTTAAACAAAATCCTATTTGTGATCTAGTATTTTTTATATTTCTCAACCCATCATTGCAACTAAAATGAATATTATTTCTTTTAGTAATAAAAAGGCTTTTAAATTAATATTTTAGTTAAATATTGATATCTAATTTTAGATTTAAATTTAATATGTTCATATGGTGTAGTGCTTAATGCAAAACATATTGTAGGAATGACTTAAAGATAATATTTATTGTCTTATGTGATTCTCCTGCCCCTACACTCCCCTCCCCCCCTCCACCCCTACAATCGTGTATTACTCTAGTAATATTTATATTCAAATTAAGGTTATTTTGTAAACAAAAATTATGTGCAATCAATTGACAAGATTTTACTAATAAGCTTTTCCATCCCCTTCACTATCCCTTCTACCAACCACACACACAATAACATACCTAAAGCTATAGAGAAAATTTGATTTTGAATGAGTGAGAAAACATTTCACTTTTACAGTCCCACCAAGCAGTACTTGAATTGGCAACAACCCACAACCTGCCACTGCCCAAAGTAAGTTTTTTTTACATCCATTACTGTTTCCAGCCTGTGGCCTGGGTCTGTTTTTATTCAAGCCATATATTTTACCCTACCGGCTTGCTAGGCCTGTCGTAGCTTCATATGCCTCAGACTAAGACGGGCACAAAATCCAGTCTTCGGCCATTAAGTCTTCAATGTGAAGGGGTAAACCCATAATTTCATGAATGATAAATTTTCTTCTATGCCGGGAATTGAACCCGGGACTCTAAGCTCAGTAGGCAGACACGCTACCTACTGAGCTAAGGTGTATTTACTGTAATTACTGTAATGTGTACCTATCTATTAATGAATCATAATTTATTGTTAAAATTAGGAGTTATGGCCAGCTTATTAATCTACCTTAATGATACTGGAGTATAAATTGTTTAGATAGAACACTTAAATACACAAAAACACACCTTTTTTTAAGAACAGGTTTTGTAGTTTTCTTTCCCCTCTTTCTTATTGACACAACAAATGTTTCTTATTGACACTACAAATGGTGGTTGTAGGGGAAAGGCTAAAGGGAATAGAAGATTAGACAGCTTATAGAGGTAGTTCGAGAAAATGTCAAAAACTATTGTATTTTAAGCCTTGTAGCCCGACAGTGATTGATACTTTCTTGTTGACTAAGGCGGCCGCCTTAATTAAGTGCAGATATGCTCACCCTAAAACATCCTTCCTGAGCAGCTTGAGTGGCTGGGTGGGCCCTGCATACCGCCAGAACACCTTGTCCGCGTTCACCTCGGAGAAGACAAAGGCGTTATCATATGGTCGTAACACCTCCCCCTGTTTAACGGCGGCCACAGATGCAGGTCCACAACGGAACATATCCTCGCTGAGCTCCTGAGGGGTAGCGTCTATCGCCTGCCAGCCACCATAGTCCCCAGGGAGGAGGTCAGGTCGATCCATCCAAACCTCGTTCCACACGTGGAAATTCCTGAAAAAACATTAATACAGAAGAACTGTAATCCTTTTCGAAAATTGGTTGTTCTTATCTTAAATATAGATAAAACTATAAAGTAAATATAACCAGTCTTCACCTTTTATCTTAACCTACTCTAATAGATATCTACCTTTAGAATCCGAGGTGATGGAATCGCTGCTATCATTTAATTTTCTATTTGTTTCCATACCGACGGATCCTTTCACTGTCATTGGTGCTTTCACTTTGATGTGCACACACATATTTTCTTTGTTATGATTGGTAGCCCTTAGTAGTCCATATCGATTAGTCCTTAGAAAGTTAAAGTTTACTCAACTTCTACGAACTGATAAGGACTAAGGAATTAAGGCTAAGGACTATGTATACATTGCAATCTGTAAATGTGGAGTCAATCTCTTATGGATTACCACATACCTTACCAATACATAGTTTGTAACCAGAACTTAACAGATCTTATTCAAAAGTAATGTTATGGGTGGATGATATTAAAAAATTAGTAGTAAAAATTTCTACACACCATTTCCAACTCTTTTAATAATTTTACTATTGACCTATTTTTTGTGACATTTCTTAGGATTCATTTACTGAACTTGTACAATAGCATGACTATTTAAACATGAACATGTCAGCTATCTTCTTCAGAGCTAGTCTGTAGTTTTAGAATAGATTTCCCCGAAATTGTCAAGGAAAATATGGTCACTCTACTGTTAGAGTGTAAATACAAGACTGAGAACAATTCAATAGGACAAAATGTTACCATATGGAATCATTGTTGAGTTCCTCCATGGTCTCACCCTCCTCGTTGACAAAGTAGTCGACGGTGAGACTGTTCTGGGTATCATGAGCTGAGGAGTAGGTGGTCACAGTTCTGCAAGGGATGCCAATAGCACGGCAGACTGGGAAACACAAGGTACCAACTTATAGCAGAACTCACCAACATCCAACCAAACACTCCAAGAGCTTACGTTAATAATTTGTATCAAATAAAAATATAAGAGCAAAAGCAATTTAAATCTTATAGCAATGGAAGATTAGAGTTTGGTTTTTTATACCGGAAAGTCCTTTGAATCTTGTAGCCCTTTAAAATACTAGAGCTTTTATGATTTAAAAAAATTAATATATTAAATTTTATATCATAATTACTAGTGTCTTATCCCAGCATAAATATAAGGAAAACCTAACAACCAATCCCTAGATAATTAATATATCCCTTAACTGAATGTGGATTCAAATGTATAGAAACAAAAATAATTATTATTAAGTTATGATTTCTATTTCCTATATAACAACTCAAAAATTAAGGTGAACAAAATAAGGATTGAAGAAAAAAGAATATTTTAAGTGGGGAGGACTTTGATACGACCCATTATAGTTTTTGATACAGAGATGAGTTTTCCTAAAACCAATTTATTTGTTCCAATTCCCAATCTCTAAAATTAAACTTTACAATCCACCATTATTTTTAAGGAACCGTCCTTCTTTCTCCCCTTATCTTTCTAAAGCATCTATAAATAAAATCATTATTACTACTGTGAATCTATTAAAGGGGCCTACATTAACGTTGAGAATTGTTGTGAGTGTCTAGCCAATCCCGTGTTATTTAAGAATTGGCTTGTTATTTCAAATTATGGTTAACGCCCATATGAATTGGTCCACGCATTTGTTAGTTATTGTGGAACAAATAACCGAACACATTTTTTGAGTGGCCACCATCTTTAAACGGGTAGCCACATATTTAAAAAAAATTGTATACAGTCTTTGATCTTGGTTAAAAAAAATGTCCTTCCCAAATGTCGTAAAAATTGGCCCACTAATTTGGTAGCTATTACGGAACAAACATCCAGACACTTGACAGACAGACAGACTGATGAAATGCCAAAGGGTCAACTTAAAACAAGACCTCACTACGCTCGATCAATCAATTTTACTTACTAGTGGTTAGAACACCAGAGAAGACCCAGCACTGTCCGTACTTTACTGGTTTCTTGTTCTTGTAGAACTGCTGTAGAATCTTCATGCTGCCGATCCACTTGGTTGGAGGAGTGTGGCTACCGAAGTCATCAGACCAGTTCCCCTGGACAGCTCCATTGTCGTCAGGGGAGTTCACCTGAAACACACGGACCCTTTTGTAAGCACATGATTGGAATATGGCTTACACACATTATTAGAATTTTGTTAGGAGGGACAATATGTAGATTTTTTTATCGTAACATGAACACATTTTACTATGTAATAATCATCTATTTAAAATGGTAGATGCACACCATTTAACTTGAAGCATAAATAAAAATTTCAATAGATTTTTTTACTATTATTTAGCACAGCGTCTTACTACCCATTCGGGTTAAAACCTATCTTAATATCTAATGTAGCTTCGTAGTGGAATACATTATTTAATTTTATCCTTCAAATAAAATACCTATTGGGAAGTAATATAAGCTGTCATAAATTAAATAAATGGTATGGAACCCCGCACTAACTTTCTCGCTCCATTTTTTAGTAAAAATGAAAATATTTACTCAAAACTCTTAACATATATGAAATGAATTAATATACACGCGCAAACCATAACACAAATTACGCTATACTACCGTCAAGCATTTTTTTGACTGCCAGTTATAAATTGTATAATCTTATTTTTGAAGAATTAAAGTCCTCATTTGTATATTTGGACCAATAAAAAAGATCGATATTGGGTCTACAAGGGTCAAAACTTCATATTAAAATTTCAAATTCCAGTTAATATTTTCGAAATTTTATTAGAGGTTGTGGTTATCGCATTACTATTAAATTCCTCATTTATAAATTTTGACCAACACAAATGTAAATATTAATTCTAAAATAAGAGAGATAGATCATTGCTGTACAAACATTTCCCCCAAGAGGTTAAAGAAAAAAGAATATCAACTTTATGAGAGACTTACTTATTTGCTTACTCTATGGGATTAGAGAGTTTTTGCGTTAAAAATTGGGTAGTATTCTGTACAACTAAAGCTCACAAACTATTAGTTTTATAAAATATATTTCAAATAAAAGTTTTTTATGTTTAATAGTACTACAATTTCACAATGATAGTTATTTAGTCTCTCAAATAAATGCGGAGATTTGCAAATTTTTGCTTCTGTAAAGTACCCTTGAAGTCATTTTCATAGGAAAATGAAAATAACATTTTATTTATAATCTTAATCAACGCCCAGTTATTAATTTTAATCATAATATTTAGAGCCATTTTTGAGAAAAAAGAATTTTTTTTTCCGCCCTTTATTAAACTTCTCTTAAATTTAGGGTTAAACAGACACACAGATGGCATTGCAAAAACACTTTTTAGGGTTCGGGAAGTCATGAAACCTCAACATCCATCAACATTTCTGGTTAGATTTTTTTACGGTCGCAATATCTTTAGTGTTCAAAAAGTTAATATATATATATATATATATATATATATTTGCGTTTAGCTTGATAATTATTGGTATTATAAAAATATGTTTCAAATAATATATTTGTATTATAAATAGACCTACATATTTTCAATTATAAGTAATTTCATACCTCAAATACTTTCGGCGATGTGATAAAAATTGTGAATTTACGCAGCAGACTGGAACCTTTAAAGTCATTTTGTCGAGAAAATGAGAGTAGCCATTTTGTTTGTAATATTAATAAATGCTTAGTAATGAAATTTGATCAAAATCGTTAAAGCCAATTTTGATCAAATCTATTTTTTCTCTTTTTGCTATATAGTGAACTACCCTTAATTTTAGTGTTAGAGAGCCAATTCCAAAAACCCCTTGGGCCAACCCTATGAAAACCCTAGATACCAAGTTTTAGCCTGACTGGTAAAATAGTTTAGGTTCTAGTTGGAGGTACAGACAGAACAGACAGACGAAGATTCAAAAACAACTTTTTTTGGATTCAGGGGGTCATGAAACGTTGATATTCATCAAAATCTCGAGTTCAATTTTTTTTGACGATCACAGTACTTTCTCTACCTGTAGGATAGAGAGAAAGTAAAAGTTATTAAAATGATTCAAAACTTATATCTTTGGCATAGTTTACTACTACTACTACTACTACTACTATACCGATTAAGATTGTTAGCTTATTGATATCCATATTTAAATATCATGTCAATACAAATTAGCCAAGCACAATATTATGTTGATCATTTAGTGGGAAAGTGTGGCCCCAGATCCTTTAAATTCCCCAGTTGGCCCCTTTCGTTACCGATCGAGCCAGCGAAACTGGTTTCATATGCTTGCTGCACTCACCGCTGCCGACATGGCGCGCGTGGTCTTGATGGGGTCTGCACGCCCGCTTAGCCCGACTTTCCCCACTTTGGTCATCAGATAAAGGGCACAGTCTAGAATGTCCTTCTCGAACTGTGCGTACTTCCAGACGCAGGGGCGCAGCCTGTTGTAGCTTCCTCTCCAGATGAGGCCGGTGTCGGCCAACACGTACTCCGCCAGGAGGTTGTCGCCTTCCATGTACACTTGGTCCACTGAGAAAGAATACCCATGCCTCATTATATGCATGTTATTGTCAGCCAACTATAATAGGAAATTCCAAGCCTTAAATATACCATTTTAGAATAGGATGAGCTCCCAGTTTCTCGATGATCATATTTTTTACTCTCCAAGAAATTTAATTCGGGAACCTAGATCAAAAAGCACTACATAGTGCAGTTTTAAGATCCCACTTTATTTATGAATATTATTTAATTTTTATTTTGAATGAATAATTTTTGTTTAATTTCTTATTTCAGAAGATAAACATCCACAAGAACCCATGAGGGTTGGGTGTGGCTGAATCTCCTCTTTTTTTCCTTTTAAAAAAAATCAGTGTCTGTACAAATGCTCTATGTTTACTTATAGATAAATAACCTATCTAAATAAAGAAAGAACCCATCCTACCCTACTGACAATTCTTAAATTAGTTGAATATTACAGCTCAAACTGGACGTCACGGCACTCACATCGTGGTATGGTTTTCTGAATTTTATTTTACAAAACCATAGAATTGCTGAATGGATATCAGTGAAACTATTTTATTATGTTTTAAAACATAGAGCTTGAAAAAGAACAATGTTAAAACTAAAAAACTTTTAAGCAGATCCCAATTTCACTGTTTTCAAAGAAAGAGTGCAGAAAAACCACTTCAATAAGTTTTCTTGTTAGAGCACAATCAAATATTTATTATTCCAGTTAATCAGCGGTGAACTGAACTCTTTAATTGAACTACTTCCAACTTTAAAAGATGGGATTAATAATAGTATAAAAGTATGCTTTTTTTTCTATAAAAAAACTTTCTTTAAATATTCACACTCAAGAATAAAAGTTTATAAAAATAAAAAAACTATTCCATTTAAATTTATATTAGTTAATCTATAAAAAAAAATTCTGACAAACTTAAAAAGCTTATTCCCTCTCCAGAAACATTTTTCTTAAATATAGCTTATTTATGTTAACAGAATAGTGTAGAGAAAGGTTACAGCGAGGATCTAGATGAAGATAGAATAAACAAACAAAAAATGTTTGGTGAAAGATCAGAACTGATGAAGTATAGAAAGATAAATAAACTAAACTGTGAAATAAAAAACAAGAAAAAAGTTTCAAGAGTTTAAATCTTTCAGATGTTGCCATCATAAATTTAACAGCCCTAGTGATCCTGGAGGTTCAGGTTCTAGTCTTAGCAACTATATATATATATATATATATATATATATNTACTATATTATTTGTTTTTTTTTTACTAAAGTGACAGCTGCAGATGATAAGACTTTACATATGAATACATGAACGAAGAGCTAGTAACTATTCTAGGTATCATATAAGGCTCTGTAATTTTTAAACATTCACCTTTCTCATGATGTCTTTTAAACTATGCTAAAGATTTACACGTTCTTTATTCATAAAACACTGTACTAGTATTTGTTTTAATATCAGTGACATATCATCTAAGGGAGCAGGATAGTAAAGTGTAATTTTTATGAAACTTCATTGTATCAAGCTATACAAATAGTGTAGGCCTACTTACCTACTTTCTCACATTAATAACTCAAAAGTTCATTGCCACACTTACGCTACCTATCCCTATCTCTAGATAGTTATATACAGTCCACCTCATTACACCCTATCCCTATCTTGAGATATTATATAAAGTCCACCTCATTACACCCTATCCCTTACCTTGAGATAGTTCTATACAGTCCACCTCATTACACCCTATCCCTATCTTGAGATATTATATAAAGTCCACCTCATTACACCCTATCCCTATCTTGAGATATTATATAAAGTCCACCTCATTACACCCTATCCCTTACCTTGAGATAGTTCTATACAGTCCACCTCATTACACCCTATCCCTATCTTGAGCTAGTTATATCCAGTCCACTTCATTACACCCTATCCCTACCTTGAGATAGTTCTATACAGTCCACCTCACTACACCCTATCCCAATCTTGAGCTAGTTCTATTCAGTCCATCTCATTACACCCTATCCCTATCTTGAGCTAGTTATATCCAGTCCACTTCATTACACCCTATCCCTATCTTGAGATAGTTATATCCAGTCCACTTCATTACACCCTATCCCTACCTTGAGATAGTTCTATACAATCCACCTCATTGAACCCTATCTCAGTCAGGTCCATTCTAATACTATCCTCCCATTTGCATCTAGGTATTCCAAATGGTTTCTTCCGAATGAATTTGCCAGTAAATACCCCGAACAAGGTTCTAGATTCTTACATTCGCGCTGCATGCCCTGTCCACCGTAATCTGTGAGATTTGACTATCCTAACAAAGTTTTGTGATTATTACAGGGTATTTAGCTAATCATTCTGTAACCTCCTACACTTTCCAGTACTCTCATTCCTTTTGGGAGCAAATATCTTCCTAAGCACCTTGTTTTCAAAACATCCTAAATGTATTTTATTTAAAAACTCTTGAATTTTCTGTCTCCTATAGGAATAATGCTAGTACTAAATATGCATGCAATAAAATTTCACAGTGTGTAATGCTTTAGAATGATTAGGGAGTCTTACATCTGCACCAAGGATTGTATAAAATATAGATAGGATCCTTGTGACTGTAGCTAAAGGCGCCATCATTCTTCAATTTTGTGTCTATCTCGATATTCCACTGTCCTATGATGGAATCGGCTGCAGGAGTTACCTGTAAACAACCAAATAAACATTTGAATTATGTTGATTACATTGGAAATCCCATTGTTCTAGGATTTACTGTCATTCAAGGATATGCATCTTTAAAATAATAGGTTTGAAAGAGAAGAATAAAACGGCTATTTATTAGGTGGTGTTGGTAAAAATCGATTCGAAAATAATGTAAACTTTCATAAGTCAAAAAATGTTAGCAACAAGAATTCAAAACCTGGACCTTTGGCGTAGTTTTCCAATGATATACCGATTCAGTTATTCAGCCGGCCGATATCCAAGACACACTTCTCACAGAATCTTTTTCTAAGACTATGTTCATGATCGCACTTATGGAAGATCCAAAGTATTTATCCCGGTCTAAGCCATAATAATTATGATTCATATTAAAACGAATTAAACTTAGTTTAAAAACACGTGAATAACCAGTTATAACATTTTATTTTTTTGTAATTTTATTGATGTAGAGCAGAGTTCCCCGAACTTTCAATTTCAATGGTCGCACACCCCTTTCATGGCTACCAGTTCTTCAGAAAAAACGAAACCATTACCTTTTATCTTTAGATGGCCGTTCTAAATTTTGACAAACATTTAGTGTTAAGTTAAGTTTTGATAAAGGGAAATAAAGGCTCTAAAAGTCCATGAAATCATGTCGAAATCTGCTTTAATTTGGTTATCAAACTTAATACAATAGAGTCGCGACTATCCGGCCTAAAGTGGCGGAATTCCGGGCCGGATAGCGGAATAGCCGGATAATACGGAATCCCGAGTGTAAATAATTTTCAGTGTGGGTTTGCCTCATGTAGCTATGACTCGCGCACACCTCCCTTGACACAGCTTCTGTTTCCAGCCAAATCAAAACAGTGCTGCTATCTACACCGACGAAGACTGCAATAGTACTATATTCTACGCCAACCGCATGCATACAAGTTATGCTTTGCTGTCTCCATGTATATTTGTAAGGCGTTTGCGATGAATTTTAGTTAATATGTACTGGTTTGTTTATTTTAAAACGCACTTGTTAACACACCTAGAACAGGTCCGGATATTACGAAGGGTTGAATAGTTATTAAAGACTCGATAATCGTGACTCATGTGCTATCACAACAAATATCATGAATAAATCTCAGTGGTCAGGCATGAAACTCTTCGAGGTACATGTACTACAGTTTTTAATTCACCATTATGGAGTATTTAAGCCAATTAATATAAAACATAAACATCACTCAAATTTTGTTCCAGTTTATTATCAGGCCTTCCAAATAAAATGTTTATTATGATATGTCCATGATTGGCAAGAAAACTTGTGTATTCTTAAACGAACTGTTTGTGAGTTCCCAAGAGTGACACACAGATATAATAAAGAACTTACATGGACAGTGATAATGTTTTCTGTGGAGTTTTCAAGCACAGCATTCCAGGCTCCTCCAGATTCAGCTCCATTTGCTAACAAAGGGACAGCTACCAGAGACCCTTGACCGTAGTTGGGTTTTTCGGCATCTGGAAAGAAGAGACAACATTTTAATATATATTTTTAAAAAAACTTCAAGAATAATAAATATACATAACATTATTAACACCACAAATGTCCAAATTTAAGAGATCGTTAAAGGCGTGTTATTTTAAAATCAGAGCAATATGTCTTTTCTTTTAGTTTCTTATAATTACTTTACTTCTTGGTATCACCCACAAAGTTTAAAATTAATAATCATTCTTCTGCCCCCTGCTAACCAAAAGAAAAGGTCCCGTCAATCACCTATCTTACATCCTTGCATCATCCGCTACGTTCACAATAAAGAAGTATTCTAAGCACTATGCACTATGCACTCTGGTACTCTTCTATCCAAAAGAAAGGCTTCCTTAAATATTATTTTATTAATACTATTATCTCATACTACGTTGATAGTCAAATATAGCCTTAGGATTACACACTTCTGTTTTCTGATCTACAAAAGAAGAGGTATTTAGAGTCCCGATTATCTGAGACATGACCATCAGAGGTTCCATATTATCCGAGGGGGCAACACAATTTATGTTTCGTGAAGGTTGTCTAGTAAATGCTTTATTTACCGAGTCAATTCCTACTGTAATCATCCTATCAAATATAGTCATTAGTTGTTTGTAAATTATGTTTAATGTCTAGTGACCTTATACTTTCTCGCACCCCTAGGGTATAAAGAAAGTATTTTGATTGTCATAAAAATCTAATTCGAGATTTTTATGGTGTCGATGTTTCACGACCCCCTGAAAGCAAAAAGTGTTTGTTTTTTTTCAATACAGCCTGTCTGTTACTAAGTTAAGAGCCGAAACCATTTTACCGATCGGGTTAAAGTTTGTTATCTAGGGTTTTCATAAGGTTCCTCAGAGGGATTTTTGTAATCATACACCCAACCCTAAAACCATAAAATTAAGGGTAGTTTAATCAAAGGTGGAAAAATAAAATAAAAAAATATTTTTTTCAAAATATATTATAATGATTTTGATTAAATCTCGTATCCAAGAATTTGATTGATTAATATTAAAAACAAAGTAGTATTACTAATTTTCCCATGAAAATAACTATATTTGCAGAAATTTCAAATTTTGATCATATCTTTGCGACACTTTGAGATATGAAATAACTAATCATTGTAAAGCTTTAGCAATATTAAAAATAAACCAACATTAGTTAAAATATATTTTTTATAAAACCAATTGTTTCTGAAATATTGGCAAATATATTTTTTTAATTGAGGTCTACTCACCCACCACCGTGAAGATAAAGGACACTGCATCCTTTTCAGGGTTGTAACCTCGGCTGAGAGTGATGCGCATGACGAACTGTTGTCCCCTTCGTACCACAAGTCTAGGATCCTTCTCACGCTCCATCAGTTCGTATTTCTCCGTGTGGTGAGGAGGTCCATTCTCCGCCAGGCATAGATCGACTTCCTTCACGCTCACAACTTCATTCTCACCACCGCCATCAGTTTCTGAAGAAGAAAAAAACACTTTTAGAATGTATTCCTTACTCTAGGGCTCTAGGAACTCGAAAATCCTTTGCCGCAATGGAAAATTACGGCACCTATCCCTATCTTGAGCTAATTCTATCCAGTCCAACTCATTACACCCTCTCTCTATCTTGAGCTAGTTTTATCCGGTCCAACTCATTACACCCCTATCCCTATCTTGAGCTAGTTCTCTCTAGTCACTCATTGCACCATATCCACATCTTTAGCTAGTTCTATTCGGTCTTTCTCATTACACCCTCTCACTTTCAAACCAATTTTAATGTTCTCCTCCTATCTGCGTCTAAGTCTTCCCAATGGTCTCTTCCTAGATTGCAGCTTGACCATAGAAAATATGTAAACGTTGATATGATAATTCATCGAACTAGATACATTTATTAAAACAAAAAAATATAGAATATGTTTGATGAACTCCAGAAATTTGTGTCAAATAATAATTGAGGTTTGCTATAATGTAAGTTTTTCCTTTGACTATCTTAGAAAGTTGAAATTTTTGGGCAAATCCTCCATGCAAAGAATTTCCTTAGGAAAATTAATATCGAGGCTAATTTAGATCGAGGGTCCATTAGAAGAATACTCGACCTAAACAACACTCGATATAGTTGCAGGCCCCGCCCACCAAAGCCCGACCAAATGAACCCTCGATCTAAAGGGCCTCTGATGTGGTGGCGATCCCTCGTGAAAAAACCCTGATTTCTGACTTCTCTAGCTAGACCTTGATCAGGTCTTTGAGGAAAGTAGAGGAAGGAGGAGGGGACAGAATTATTTTGCTGGGAAGTTTTGATGTGGTCTGTCTCGGGGTTGCCAACTCTTTAGTTTCAAGTGATCCAGAAATACAGACAAATTTTCATAGGAAGAGCCTTTCAGAAAATAGCCTACACAAATGTTGTTGTTGTAGTAAGCAATGATAACATTTTACTCGATTAATAATATTATTTTATATTTATTGATAATACCTATTAAAAGTGACAGCTAACGATCACTTAACCTATCTTGTGAATAAACTTATATGGAAGTAGAGCTAAAAGCTTTTTTATCTGTCAGATAAGGTTCTTATTTGTATTATTTTTATTTTAGCACCGCGTCTTACTATCCGTTTGGGCTGTACGCCTATGTATTAATTACACAAACGGGTTAGGGATTAGAAAGGCTAGATTTAGAGGAAATGCACCTGCATTTGTTTGGAGGGAGAGTGGAAAAACATTTATAATAACTACCCTCAGTGCACCCGACCGGGATCGAACTCCAATCTCCGTCTTCAGCAGTCTAATCCAATATGGGAGTAGCGCGTTAAATCACGCGGGCACCGAAGTGGATGATAAGGTTCTTTATTTAGAAATTGAACTGTAGTGTAGTATTCTAATATAAGCTCGTACAATTGTAAAATTTGTGATATCTTATTAAAAGCGGTATCCATATCAAACATTTGGAAACGCTTCCGTCTCTTCGCACGTCAAGCTGACCGCGGCAGGCACCCAAGCCATCACCCCCTGCCCTCAATCCCATGGAGGAGGGGTAATGTGAGACGTGAAATGTCGAGAGGTCACAACCACCAGTCAAGTGACAGTTTACCCTCGCGAGGGTCAATCAATGTCATCAAGGACGGGCCAAGGCCTACAGCTAGACCCATCTTGTCGCCGACCGATCTTGTCGCCCGGGTGGGCAGGAGGCAGGATATAGCACACACCTGCTGTTCGTACATACTCATTTCTAAAGTATTTTGAGTGTGGGGGTGGAGGGTGGGGGGTGATTAGAAATGGGATTTTTTTTTTCCAAACAAAAGCAAAACGCCGTAGTCAGTGCCTGAATCAGGGGGTCTTCAACCTTATTATGTCCAAGGGCCTAAGTTTCTGTCTCTTTTTGGATCGCAATACTGTACCGACAATATTAGGATTGAACACTTAATGTATTATTTTTCTTTTGGCATCTCGGGTGTCTCAGTAGCGATGAGAGGGTTCGAACGCTCCCGGCGAGGCTCGAACACTCTCGACAATGTTTAAACGCACCCGAAATAATACTCTCTTCCTTGTCTGCTATATTAGTCATTTGCCGGTTCAAGGTAAATTTGAATTTAAACGTATTATTTTTCTTCACATATAAAGCAAAAGTAGTTGGTAGAATAACATTTATTTTATTATGTAAAATATAGATCTGTATTTGTAATTTTTTCTCCCGACATTTTTCTGATCTTTCTCTGAACCGGTGAACCGCAAAAAATGTTACGGTCGGCCGTGAGTTGAAGACCCTTTGCCTAAATCAAGGAATCAGCCACTTTTGTGGTCTGGTCGAATGGTCTAAGGCAAGGGTCTGCTACCTTTTTTATATTGTGGGCCGTATTATATGGTTTCAAACGGAATTTTGG
>CABFWO010003614.1:66757-82954 GCA_902155825.1 Timema genevievae
GGGTTAGGGGGGGGTTGTAGGTTTATTGACCGCTGGTCTAGGTTATAACTCTGGTTGGGTGAACCGAGGGTGGTTTTCCTCTCTCCTTCCGTTCAAGTTCCAGGTACAATTCCCATAAACTCAATCTTCTTCATCCTTTACATATTAGCGTAATCAGTTCATGTGTGTACAACCAAAACTAGTAGTAAGACAAGGTGACCAAAAAACACCTCAAGATTTCCCATCTCATCTGGTGGTTGGTTTACTAACGACAGGGAGGTTGGGGCTCACATCTCAGCCAGGTATGTTGGAGATTTTTTATAATATAAACAATAGTTTTTCCCTCAACCCCCAGGTATGTGCGAATACATTTTTTTTAAATTCTACCTTTCTTCTCCTTACACCATTAGTATATACATACGGATAGCTACTTTAAAATAATGATTACTAATTACTAGGTCAAAGTATTAGGAGTGAGGAGGGTAGGCTTCATGAAATTCACTCGCATTAGCGTGGAGATAGGAAGGGAAAATTTCCCCTAGTACATCTGACATGATTCGAACTAAGATCTCTTCGTCAACGGTGACAAAGTAAAATGTTCAAAAAACTAAATTAGGCACCAAATCAAACTAAAAATAATCTATGCTAAAATAAATTAAAAGAGCTTTTGATGATATTTAAAAAGTAAATTGTGATTTAAGCTTCAGTTGAGACTTTGATGTAAGCCTCCATTGAATGGAAACATAGCCAAAATATCTAATTAAGGTGGGAGTGTAAGGAACGCAAGAAAAGGGAAGTTTTTTTTTTTTGCAGTTTTTATACCAAAACATTTTTTTAGTAAAGATAAATAAAATATTTCTCCATCAGAAACATAATAGATTAATTTTCTTCACATGGTGATATCAACAATTATTGAATATCTGTCATAATAATAGCGATATTAGATGAAAAACTTTTTGAATGTGGAGAAAAAGTTGTCATTAAATTCCATGACACCCTTGGCAGATATTCAACAACTAATGAGGTCACCATGTGAAGAAGATTTAACTACTTGAGTTAGTATTTGATTTGTTTTGATCTAAGAAATATTTTAATATAAAAAAAAGTGCAAAAACATGGCCCTTAACTTGTGCTCCCTAAACTCCCACCTTAAACTGAAAACTTAATGGCTGGGAATAACAGCAAAAATGTGTTACATTTCCTGTAAACAAAAACATGTGTTCTAAAAATCCATGCGTTTGGAAGCCTCTCCGCTTGTGTGAGGGGGAAGTATTGTGGCTTGAAGTTAAGTGTGTGAGATTATTTTTATTCATAGAGAAACAGTGAATGACTCTTCAAGCTCGTTGCCTCTGCCTGCCACAAAGAAGACGTAAATCTTCTTAATTTACTACGAGTCTACGAACGTCGTTAAACCGCCAGACCCTAAACAACTCTTTCTAATACTTCCTAAACTGCCATTGATTCATATAGGATATATTTAAGTTAACAAGTACAGCATGAAATATCATTAAAATAATCATTTATATAAGGTTTAACTAAACTGGATATCATCGCCGAGGGAACTGCATGGTTACTTACTATTTGGAGAAAGCTTTGTCATTTTCTCGTTTTCGTGTGGTCGATCTCTTCTCAAAATAATATGAGATCATTTTTCGCAACGTTTGTTAGTCGAGGTTGCCTGTAGCTCTTTCTTACCCCCAGCACACCACCTTCAGACATAGCTGAGAGCAAGGAGATAATGGCAAGAGTTAACTGAGAGCGAGTGAAGATAAAGATAGCTTTTCTCCATTAGACCTGCAGTTCCTCCAGAAATGATATTGGGTGTACACGTGTGACGCGTCTTACCACCGATCCGTTGTTATTAATACATTTACGATGTTGGGGTAGGAATTTAGGAAGGTACGGATTATATGCCTTAGCTTTTTTTATTACTATTATTATTTAGAACCACGTCTTACTAACCGTTCGGGTTATACGCTTAAGTACTAATTACACTAATGGATTAGGAATTGGGAAGGTTGAATTTAGAGGAAGTGAACCCGAAGTGGCGTGGAGGGAGAGTGGAAAACCATTTAGGAAAAGCCACCCCCAGTTCACCCGACCGAGATTCGAGCCTCGATCTTCCCGTCCTTGGTGGTCTAGCTCAACACGACTGGCGCGCTAGCAAACTGAACCATCGAGGCGGGTACACACGTTAGCTCAGCCAGCAACATGTATGTCTACTAATCTAAGGTTTATGGATTTGATTCCCAAAATGTTCGGAAAAACAAACTGGAGAAATGTTGGTTTCTCCTCTCACAGTGAATGAGTTGATGGCTGGAAGACAGGCAGAAGTGTGTTAGTTCTAAATTTAAAGTTGGGTGCTAGTGAGCGCGAATTTAGTGCGCTAATTTTGCAATTTTTATAGCATAAATATTTTTTGAACAAAATAAATCAAATTTTTCTTCTATAGAAACATATAGTTTAGTTTTCTCAACAGTTTTTTAATATCTGGCATGAGCATGGTGGCATTTGGTGACAAACTTTTTAAATTAAGAGAAAAAGTTGTCATTAAATTCTAGGACCCCCTTGACAGATATTCAAGGACTGTTGAGATTAGCATATGCATAAAACTAAACTATATGTTTCTATAGAAGAAATATTTGATTTATTTTGGCCAAAAATGTTTATGCTGTAAAAACTTCAAAAATACTTCCCTAAACTCACGCTCACTAGCACCCCATCTTAGGGTGGGAGTATTAAAAAAAACGAGAAAAGGGTAGTGGTTTTGTAGTTTTTATTAAAAAAATAATTATTTTGGTCAAAATAAATAAACCATCTCCCTTGTAGAAAGATAATGTTTAATTTTCTACACACGGTGATATCAACAGTTGTTGAATATTTGTCAAGGGTGTCCTGGAATTTAATGATTACTTTTCCTCTTCATTCAAAAGGTTCCTCATCTAATGCCGCTATGCTCATGACATATCAACCAATGTTGGTATCACCATGTGAAGAAAATTAAACTCCTATGTTTCTACTGGAGCAATACTTTATTTATTTTGACTAAAATAAAATTTTGTATTGCTACAAAAGTTGCAAAAACACTGGTCTTTTCTCACGTTCCCTATATCCCCACCGTGATAAACTAAGTCATGTTGGTTCATAAAGTGAAAGTTAAATATTATGAATAATTCTTTAAAACTTTTAGAGGATATGCACCCCTGTTTGCATGAAGAAAAAGTGATAAAACTACCCTCAATACATTCATCTTGGTTTGTGAGCATAGACATCCACGTCATCAGAAAGTAATATTAAACGAGACTTACGCCTTTGCCTCCACGCCCACTAGTACGGGTGTATTATTACTCCCATTTATTAGTAATGATCTGAAAACCAATATATCCAGATCAACGTGAAAAATATATTTTTTACACTACAAAAATAACTAAATTATATATACTTGCATGTATTTATAAGCCAAGCCATGTGTTCTGATGTCGCTGTTCACAAATGAAATTGATACAAAGGTTTTTTTTGTTGTTTCTGTATGCCACTATCTATATTTGTACTGAAATTATGTAACTTATATCTGTGATTTATCCTTCTCCTTTATAAGATAATGCGAGTGCACTTTCTATTAAAATTACCTTTATTTTCTTACCTCTTAGACTTAAAGCCGTTAATAACCATGGAGCTATTTTCAATACATTAATAAAATTATATTTGCAAAGCCCAGTGATGAGTATGTCCAGGTGGTAGATAAAAGACTACTTATTAAAAGGAAAACTTCGACAACTGAAGTAGTTTTAATGCCTTCAAAAAGTTGCTCTATTTAATATACTGACTTAATGTTGTGATTACAGTTCCAGGAGCCTTATAATCGTATATTTCATTTGTGTAAAAAAAATTACTATAAAATCGCAATTCTTACTATATTTTATTTAAGTTGCTTCAAGCTATGATTTGAAAGCTTTCTTTACAAATATTCATTTAAATGTGTGTTTGTTTTGAATTTGTCATAACTAGTTATGCCCTAGGTCATGGATGGAAAAATAATATTTACTTTAGATGAGTCCTGGACTTTTACCACAAACTTTAAACTCTACGTTATTTGTTTAGGTTTTGAAGTCAAAACAACCGTTATACCTCGACACATTTAATTGTTTCACCAATTATTCTGCTGCAGCCGAAAGCCGCTTAAGGGGCTGTCTCGGTACGTGAGAAATTGCCACGCAGACGTTCAGTTCTAACGTAATGTTTAGTTATACTATTCTTTATCTCAAATATATATGTTTCATACCAAAATAAAATCTAAAAATTCCAACAGGGCTCTTTTTACTTAGCAACCCTATATTTTGAGATATATTAATAAAAAAAATTATGGAAAGGGTAACATTAACTAATTTCTTAAGCATATTTGTGGAGTTATGAGATTAAGATTGATAAAAGGGGCTCTAACTTTAGTCTTCCTCTAAAAAAATTACAGTATTTTTCACTATTTTTTTTATAAACTCACAACCGAGAATTTCAAGATATCTGAGAACTAGCAGCGAGCTTTCCTCTTTCCTTTTATCCAAAATAGCTCTGCAACTTATATTACACTATCAGGACACTTAAATATTCAAAGAAGTAAGGTATTTGTATATATTACGTAGATAACTAAAACACACTAAAAAAAATATGGTGTGAACCCACAAGCGAGCTGTACCAACCAAGCGGCCGCAGCTGTTAGCGATGATAGCGCCAACATTTGCGGATATAAGCTGTCATGTGGTCAGCACAACAAACCAACCCTAAGACCATTAATTTTATAGACCGGAACCGCTACTTTTTCATTCAAGTACCTCTACATTTGTCCTCACAAGGCTGAGTTTGATCCCATTCCAAACCCTCTGCCTCAAAGAAAATTTTTGGAAGCACTTTGGATCGAACCCGGGACCTCTGGAAACTTAGGATCACAAGACCACAGGGGGGGTTTAAAAGTATCTAGGTAACTACATATGAGAGAGAGAGAGAGAGAGTAAAAAACACGACCCACATATATATTACACAAGAGAAGAAATCGTGTGACACACCAGCAGCATCCGAATGTTCGATGAATGAATAAGAATGGTTCATTGAGCCAAGAAATGAAGGTCGACAGTGAATCAAAGACCCGAGAAATGTCCACAGCAACTGTCTTGCAATAGGTAGCCCGTGTAAGGATCTTATCAAACAGTTCAGGTTGCAAAGGATTTGATTACCGTCCAATAGTTTGCCAATTTAACGGCCATATTTCATCGTCGACACACCATGAAGTAACCTCAGACTTGGAGATACAGTGTAATGATTTTATTACGGCTTTTTTTTTTCTTCAAGGTTTTTAAATCACAAACAAGAAAAGCATCTCCTACAATTTAAAATAACTGATGCTACTAGTATTTATGTGAACATTAGATCTCACTCCCTCCATGTTCTTATCGTCACTACAGCCCTACTAGTAGTTCTGTGGACAGTAAACAGCATATCGCCACCCTCAGTCTAATATAATTTAATTAAGAAAATATACCATTGAGATATGGAAATTAAGGTGAATTTATACCAAATAATAGTTAGTTTAGTAAATATAGCACTAAGGAAATTTTTCAAAGAATTTAGACATAAAGGAAATTATATCCCTAAAAGGGAAAATATTTTATCACAACTTTTATATGACTTTTGTATTATATTCAGTGCTGAGTAAATTTCAGTAATCAATGCCTTACTTACTATCCATCATACATATCCCCAATTTACTCTAATCATCTAAGCACGAAGAAGGTAGAATTGATAGAAAATGTATCTTTGTTTTTGTGGCGAGAGAAAGTGGATAGCAGTTTTTTTAAAACAACTTAACACACCCATCCGTAATTGAAACTCTTAACTTTCCCATCACCAGAAAACTAGACAAGATTATAATGACACCTTTTTCCACATCCTCATTAGTGATGATTGAAAAAAAAAAGTAAGCATAAGACATTCCTTAAAAGCTGATTTACAAAAAAATTACAATATTTAACTTACTAACAGCCTAGCAGTAGGTTTTTATTTTTCAAAAACGCTTTTAATTTTAAATACTATACTAACTTTATATTAAATAATCAATTGAAAGAAACACTTTAAAAGTATGAAGCAGCATCGTAGTGTTTTATTATTGATTGCAGAGTCCACTCGCAAGGCTTAAGTATACGATGGGTTGCCTATACTATTAGGAGCAAGGAGAGATATTTTATTTTTGATAATTCTAAACTAAGCTCGTTGGTAATTCAGGGGTTGACCATGGTTGAGAGTTTTTAAGGTGGGGTTGAAGGCAACGTGAGTTAAGGGTAGTAATTTTGCCATTTTTATGTAAAAAAAAATATTATTTTTGCTAAATAAATAATATATTGCTCCATCAGTAACATAAGAGTAATTTTAAAGTTATTGAATTTCTGTCAAGGATATCTTGGAATTTGATGAGAACTTGTTATCTTAATTTTTTTTAATTCTCATCTAATGCCACTATACTTATGAATGACAGAAATTCAAGAGCTGGTGACATAATCATGTGCAGAAAATTAAACTATGTTTCTACTGGAGAAATATTGTATTTATTTTGGCAAAAAAACTCCTTTGAAATAAAAAATGCAAAATCCTTGACTTTCCTCACGCCCACTGCCAACACCACATAAAGACATTTAAGAGGTGGGATTTGACCAACCTCATCTTTAAGCGGTTGGTTTGAATCCTGGTTGAGATTGAGACGGAAGCAGTCGTCACGAGGTGAAAAAAACAAGTAAAGCACGAACAGTTCAATGTTTAGTGAGGTCCCAGGTGCTAGTAGACCCTCTCGCGTTAAAACCTCCAACCATAATAATAGTATCACATCCGGTAGGCACGAGGGATATGGTATAAACCCTGTATGGTCTGTTTTGTCAGCTACGAGAGGTCGTGGTACAAATCCCGACCAAGTTTAAGTTACTGATATTGATTTTACCACGCTCCTTAACAGGTATCAAGACGTCGTTCTAAGATACAGAAAAACTTTTTTTTTTAATGTTAGAGCCCGTTCGAGAATAGTTACGCTTTTATTTTTAAAATGATGCTTAAGGATTGTCTTCAAATCTCTATGTTCCATATAGTAAAATCTTCTCGAGTTCCCAAATAATTAAAATTTAATTATAAGTGTTTTATTGCTATCATACAATACATATTTAGCTTTATTTTACTTTCGAAATACCCACCTTGACTCGGCTAGTTGGCTAACGTTCTAGTTTCTTGTTGAGCTAGACTGCAGAAGACGGGGAGATCGAGGTTCGAATCTCTCTTGTGTGAACTGGGGGTGGCTTTCCCTAAATGGTTTTCTATTCTCCCTCCACATAAATGCGGGTTCACTTCCTCTATATTCAACCTTCCCCATTCCTAGCCCATTGGTGTAATTAGTACTTAACCGTGTAACCCGAACGGGTAGTAAGACGTGGTGCTAAGTATTAATTATTTATTATTAACTACCTTCAAAATAATATTTTATATTCCAGTTACGTGATGACAAAAATAAGAGGTTTTATTTGAATAATCTAAAAAGTTTATGTAAATATTAAAAAAAAACTACAGCAGTTTAAAGTCAAGGAAACCACTCAGCCATGCAACCAAGAGTATTTTTTTGAAACAGTATGCACTTGTGACAACTTGGTAAATAGACGTGACAGAAAGAAAATTCCCTTTTCCCAAACCAACGTTTTTTCCCCCCTCCTCATGCCACAATGTGAGCTTGTTGGTAATGAAAGTAATCGTCTTACAGACGCCACATGGAGCCACATACTTTTCTTAACTTGTGGTAGTTGAAGGCTTTTTTTTTGTTACTTTTCTTTTCCTTTTTTTCTAGTTTTGTTTAAATCACTCGACAACTGTTTATTTCTCAAAGACTTCCATCCAGTTGAATCAAGAACAAGATTCAGTGTAGAATACCCCGCCTAGAATACATTCACATTAGGATCACAGTAGAGGTTTCGTTTTTGGAATATTACTCGCTGTAGTGGTTTGACTTACTAACATTAACTAGAGAGGCTGGGAATCAATTCAATTTGGACTGAGTATACTAAAGACAATTTTTACATTCCCTATCGAGGTGAATGAGGATGGATTTACTTTATATTATCTTTTTAGTTAATGATTTAATCAACGTGCGCTTTCTGAATCGACTAATTATATCTATAACAGACACTACACCTAGGGCGGTATACAAAAACCATTAGTGAATGCTTAGTGGCCCGTTAGTGTGACCCCGAGCACACTATCGCTCCACCTTTCAACCTATGATAACGCAAGCAAACCCAAACTAGTGCCCACTTAACATCCACTTAATCAAGTTCTTGTCTATGACACCTAATCAAATTGTATGTGTTTCAAAATAAACTTTTTCTTGTTACCTATTCTAGATAGATACTCGCTTTGCTCGTTGGGGGCACCGTCCCCCAAACCCCCAGTGAGTTTTCTTTGCAAGTGAATGTGAACTAATGTAATTCCAGCGTTGTTTTGAAATTAAAAAATGTGTGGAAAATGTGCAAAATTTAACTAAAATCAAAAAATCTAGATCTATCTAATGTATAACCGATGGAGATACGATAAAAAGTAACAGAACCAAATTTGTGGATCTCGCCAAATTCGTAGCTGCTGGTGCAATCCGTTTTTTGATAGGTCTTACCGTTTAGCCACAAGAGACCTCCAAAGAAAGGTCCGCACCGACTTTAAAGTTGCTCCAATATTTTGAATTTTTTTCAGGGGTTAGAGATTAAAACTTAACTTTTTGGAATTTCCCCGTCGGTTACAGGCTAGAAGCTATAAGTTTGCCAAATTTCAAGTTTCTAGCTCATCTGGAAGTGGGTAAACATGAATGTCAGTGAGTGAGAATTGGGCCTATACATTCTTTTGTTTCAATGTTATATTTTTGAAACTCACAGAATAAAACGAAAATACGTTAACATGGAAAATCCTATCTTGACCTGCAGTTACGTCATAGGTAGGAAAAGTCATTAACACTCTTTCATATGAAGGCTACAGGGGAAAAGGAGGAGGTTCTAATGCAATTTAAATTATATATAAAGGAGGTATTTCTCATATTTAGATTAATTTAACCCTTCATATACTTCAATAAAGACTTTTTTAGGACAATACCAAGAGAGAAACTAAAAGAGTACGTTTGGTTGTAGGGAATCTTTCAGTATAAAAGTTTCCAGCTGAGCTCTTGACATCTTAAAAGACAAGTTAACTGCCCCCTACAGCGCTTCTATTTGTCTACCAGGGGAAGAGGAGAGACCAAGAGGTAGAAAGAACTGCTAAACGGGGGAATAGCTAAATATTTACACTAGCTACAAAACCTAGCATCAGGACGAAATACCACTCAACTCAGGAAGAAGGAGGGGAGGAAGTAGTAAAGGGAGAAATTGGGAAAGAAAAACAGTAGAGTAAGAATGTAAGAGAAATGTAAAACAGAATAATGGTATTTCTTTTTAAAATTATAAGAAAAAGCTTATGGAATATAATAAATCGTATTCATTAAAATAATAAGTGGGACCTATAAATAGGAATGACCATATTACCTAAAAAATAAACTTTTTTTTACTTTAAAAATCAGTTACACAAGATTTATAAGAAAAAATAGAAACTAAACTAATGAAAACAATAAATATCAAGAAGCACAAATGCGGATTAGGTTAAAATTGATTTTAAAAGTGTAGACTCGCTAAGATAATCAGATTTTAAAAAGTATTATAAAAACAACAGCATAGAAACTTAAGCTCAAAATAAATAAGTCTATATTTTTGTCAATAAATTTAACCGTCCAATTTTTTTTTTTTTTACGTACGCCCCTAAGGTGTCCTCGCGTATCGTGGGTTGGATACCTCTGCTCTAAGGCGTCACTCTCGCAATAGACTGGATTTCCGATAGCGAACACATCGGGGTTCAAATCACGGTAGGTTGTACTCAAGGCAATTTTTCCTAAATGATTTTCTATCTCTCTCTCTATCTCTCTCTCTATCTCTCTCTCTATCTCTCTCTCTATCTCTCTCTCTATCTCTCTCTCTATCTCTCTCTCATCTATCTCTCTCTATCTCTCTCTCTATCTATCTCTCTCTATCTATCTCTCTCTATCTATCTCTCTATCTATCTCTCTCTCTATCTCTCTCTCTATCTCTCTCTCTATCTATCTCTCTCTCTATCTCTCTCTCTATCTCTCTATCTCTCTCTCTATCTCTCTCTCTATCTCTCTCTCTATCTCTCTCTCTATATATCTCTCTATATATCTCTCTATATCTCTCTCTATATCTCTCTCTATCTCTCTCTCTATCTATATCTCTATCTATATCTCTATCTATCTCTCTATCTATCTCTCTATCTATCTCTCTATCTCTCTCTCTATCTCTCTCTCTATCTCTCTCTCTATCTCTCTCTCTATCTCTCTCTCTATCTCTCTCTCTATATCTCTCTATATCTCTCTCTATATCTCTCTCTATATCTCTCTCTATATCTCTCTCTATATCTCTCTCTATATCTCTCTCTATATCTCTCCCTATATCTCTCCCTATATCTCTCTCTATATCTCTCTCTATATATCTCTATATCTCTCTATATCTCTCTCTATCTATCTCTATATTCCTCTATCTATATCTCTTTCTCTATCTCCCCACGAAAATGCGTGCACACCTCTTAATTTTAACCTTATTCATATCAAAAACGTCACCGTAATTAATACAAATGCGTACAGCATGAACGTGTAGCAAAACGTGGGGCTGAATAAAAATATGTACAGGCAGGATGGGTAGTGACACAAGTAAAAATTTCTAAATTTAGCCCCCCACATTTTCTCCGTCACGTGAAAACCTAACGCTGGCTGGCATTATCTTAAAAAAAAAAAGTTTATTGTAACAAAATTAATTATAAGCCCGTAAAGGATCATTTATATTCCAAAAATTAAGAAGTACCCATAATATTAATTAGTTACAGTTTTGATAGCGTTAGCCCACACACGAAGACTTTGGACTCGTAGTTTTCCGCCGTCAGCCGCTTCGGAAGATGTTTGATGGAGAGAGAGAGAGAGGGTTGGAGAACGGGGGGGGGGGGGGGGGGCCCCCCCCTNCCTACACGCGACACCCCTGGCAACTTGACTGATGGGCGTAGGAAGAGGTCACGTCTATTTTAGTAAAGAGCCTTCCGTGGCAAAGCGGGTTAGTGCTTTCGCCTTTCATTTGTCGTGGATTGTTGTTTTAAATTATTACTAAAAGCTTACTATACTGGCATTTATATATATTTTTTTTTAATATAAAAACAAACCCAGAGGTATCTTGGTAGTTTAAGTGTATTTAAAATCTAGTTGACACATACTAGTCCAAAAGTGATGAGTTTTTTTCCCTCCTATTTCACAAGGAAAAAGGCCAAACACTGACCACTAATTTTATTTTAAAACGTGACATTACCAAACAAAAAAAACCCACAACGGTGGCCAAACGGACTGAACGTCAAGCTATTCAGTATAGGTTGACGTCGACGTCGGGAAGTCAAGGCTTGGATCGCGGCTGAATTTATTAAGTGTAATTTTACCTATAATGTTTTCTCTCATCCTTACACGCAAACGTGGATACATTTAACCTCATTTATACCTTACTTATCTCTTAGCCTACAGTAGTCTACATTTTCTTAATTTCTGTACCGTGTCTTATTACCCGTTCGGGTTACAGGCATAACATATACCAATTTCGCTAATGTGCTAGGGATGAGGAAGATTTAATTTAGAGGAAATGTACCCACGTTTGCGTGGAGGAAGAGTTGAACATCATTTAGTAAAAAAAATACCTCAGTAAACCTGACCGAGATTTGAACCTCGAGCTAACCGTCATCAGCAATCCAGTCTAATGCTACAATTACGCCTTAGACCATGTGAGCACCAAAGTGGGCTACAAGACTTATTAAATGATAGCCCAGATGGATGGTATGAAATTGTGCAAAAAATAAAAGATTAAGTTTCCACAACACAAACTCCAATTACTTGGTGTAAAAAAAAAGTTATTAACTTTATATATATAAAGTTTTTAATCAGTAAAAAAAAACTAAACATAATTTTAATCAGATGCATTTTTTTTCCCGACTTTTCATTCGTGATGAGAGAGATCTTATAACCATTGGTATACTTATAACTAAAGCTCAATTGACTATGCATGGTCGCAATTCCCTCAGACATTTCGGACCTCACGCTTCACGGATGCTTTCAAGATACCACCATAGAAATAAGTGAGCTTTTCACCGCCAGAGCTCTTGATGTCTAATATATTAGGTAAGGGGGAGAAAATAGGAAAAAAGAGTACTCCTCAAAAACACCCCAGGCAAAGAGGGATCCCTCCCCTTTTTTCCAGAAAACCCAGTGATTTATGTTGCCCGTAGGTTCAGGAGACTGAAAAGTAAATTAAAATAATAATTGGTGCTATAAATACACACAAGCTATAATTTTAGGACCACAAATAGTTCTTTTTTTCAGACAAATAGGCGTGAAACATCACGAGACAAATACTTCTTTCAAGTTTTAAAAATACTTCAATTTCCTTTAATGGTAGGGATAACACATCAAAGATGCATGGAAAGGGAATATTTGGCCAATAAAAGAAGTTTCAAGCAAAGGCTTCTAAAATATATTTAAAGCTTTTTTTTTTCACCGCATCTTAGTACCTTTTCAAATTAACTAATTTCCAATAATTCTTTACAAATGTCCTTCCCCCCCCCCCCCTTTCGTTTCTAAATTTTTTCACCGCTTCTAATCTCCCCCCATNTCTCGTTTCGAAGTTGCTTTGCCCATTTCACACTCCCTCCTGATGAGTTTCGATAGAATGAAACCTAGGTTGGGGGTTTGGGTAGTAACGACCGATTTTCTTTACGACTTTCATGAACCTTCTTCCAAATACAATGTAATTAACTAATATGTTAGGTATGAGGAAGATTGGATTAAGAGAAAGTGTACTCGCATTTTCGTTGAGGTAGATCGTAAAAAACTTATTAACGCCACTCTTAGTTCACCCAACTGTAATTTGAAACCCAATCAACGAATAAAGTCTAGATCTTGTAAATAATAATTTAAAAATTAAATTGGCATTAAAAATTTAATTCTGACATTAACACCAATGCTGATAATAGAAAGGTTTCAAATTTACTGCTCAAAATATAAAGGTGGTCTTATTGATTTGTGTAAAGCAAGGATTCCCAACCTGGGGGGCGCCCAACTAGAGGGGTATAAATCACTTCCGGAGGAGGGGGGGCCAATTAAAAAATAACGTTAAAAACCATATAAAAATTTAAATATAATTTTTATTTGAATCACTTTTCGAAAGTAATTAAGATAATTATTTTTTGCCGTATTGGCACCCCTGTCTTAAAGTGTAGGCCTATTAAATTCGGCTACCAGCCAAACGTGTGCATGAACGTGTTTATTTCCAAAATCGCAAGTCTCGTAATCGCCCCCCATTTCTCCTCTCTAACCTCTTCTTTAGCCAATGAAGGGTTCCCAAATCTTTTAGACCAAAGGAGCCCTTGTGTTTTTTATTATTATTATTATTATTATTAGCAGCTCCGCGTCTTACTACCCGTTCGGGTTACTATACGCACTTACACTAATGTGTAATGGTAGGGTGACTGAGATGAAATGGAGGACCTACAGTTAAACGTGGAATCCGAACCACGGTGGAGGCCTGGCATTCCTCACATTCACAAGCTGTGATTAATACAAGTCTTGTCAGAGGTGAAGGAAGGGGTTTGGCAATCAGATAAATCTGTACCGGGACACGAGGATTGAACCCCGGATCCCCAGCAAAAAAGTCTTGACACCTTACCACTAGACCGCCAAGTCACACTAGCCCTTGTAAAAGGGGGGAAAATGTATGCTTGAGCACTCATAGCATTTCTTACACTACATTTAATAACGACAGTTAACTTTTACAAATAGTAAAAGTATACAACAAACGGAAAACATCACATGTTCTGGCTGCAACATTTGCAGATGTCCTTTATTAGGACTTAAAAAAATTGGCAATCCTAATTAAAAATGCTATTTTATAGCGTGAAAAACAAATAAAGAATATTAAAAAATTGCCTCACTGAGAAAAGGGCCTCGTAGAGCACAGTTTGTAAAACGATGCCCCAAGCTTGCATCGCGGCCACGTGCAAAACCACCAAACTCTGACTCTCATAAAAACTAAACAGCGTCGCTGACTAGTAGTGAAAACTGAAAAGCGATTTGCTGTGAGCTCTGTCAAACATCAAACCCAATATTCGAGAAATAATAAAAGCAAAACACTGCCAACGATCATGATAAGCTTCGATATTTTCTTTCTACCATTATTCTACCAATGTTGGATTGATTTTTGGATAAAATAAAGCATTTAAATTATTTTTAATTAATTTCCCCAAAAAATAGGGGGATCTGGGTAATTGATTATCTACTAATGGGGGGAGGGGGGGACACGTCAACTTAAAAAGGTTGGAAACCTCTGAAATTGAGGGAGCTTCTTGATCCTCTTTACTTTCTCTCGAGACCTCGAATTGTGAATGTCAAAAAAAATTAACCCAATATTTTGTTAAATGTCAACGTTTCATGATCTCCCGAAACCAAAAAAGGTGGTTTTCCGCATTGCTATATTTTGTTCAATGTGTCCTTTATGTGCTAACAATTTTGACACGCCTCTCTTTGACCAGTCGACCGCTGAAGAGGGCTATTTACAACTTAAAGTGCACTTAATATTTAAGAACGATTTGTACAACTAAGAGCCCATCTTACCTAGAGTAAGCAGGAAGCTAGAAACATGATTAGGATCGAACCAGTAAACGTATAGGAGTGCAGTTTCCTTCATTCTTAATTTGACAACAGGAAAATAATTATTGTAGATTTAATTTATGGAGCGTATCCTATTTCTATTCTCACGTAAAATAGTAGTTTAAAATTATAAAATAAACGAACATGTTAAATACTACGTTCTCTGGTTTCATTATTAATTCTATTCACACTTTTAAATTATTGCTTTTTTTTTTTTTTAGCGTGATTCTACTTGTAAGCCAGAGTTTTATGAATGCCTTTATGTATATATAAAGTTTGCCTTGCGTGACATCTCTCTGTGGCTTGCGGCTCATGGGTTTGGAATTCAATTTCATTCATCTGCCCTTAGGCTCACCTTACTGAAGAAAAGATACCTTAAAATGGTTTCTGATTCAGGAGAAAAATGGTTCATGTCTCGTTAAAAGTGGAAACACGTGCTGTACCAATATATGGTTGGGTGTACACAAAACTAGTAAAGTTATAATCGGATCGTCATTAAGTGTACTCAAACTGATAGTTAAGAAAATTAATAAATCTAATTTAGTTTATTTACATGACAAACCATTGGTCGACAGCTTGTGTTTATTTGGACAATTTAAAAAAGAAATCTGTCTTTTTTTTTTCTGTACTACATTGATTTCATGGCAATCTGTTAAGTTTTTTTTTAAGTAATGTTCTGATATAAATCTAAGGTGGTAGCTTACAGAACACGAGTTAATGGCAGTGTTTTTGCAGCTTTTATAGCACAACTTTTTTTTTTGTCAAAACAAATAAAATATTGCCTCAGTAAAAACATGTAGTTTAATTTTCTTCACATGGTGATATCAACAGTTGTCGAATATCTGTCATGAAAATAGTGGCATTAGATGATAAACTTTTTAAATGAAGAGAAAAAGTTGTCATTAAGTTAAAGAGCCCCCCTTAAAGTACCTTTTTATATTAGGAAAAACCTTTTTGTTATAAAAACAATAAAACAATGGATTAATTCGCGTCCTCCTTTATACTGCGCGGACTATATTTCATGGTGTCTACTCAACTTGACCAATGAAATTCCCGACTTTTTCCCTCATTTTCCCTGATCATTTCCTAAAATTCCCCGACTCAAAAATATGTTACACCCATCTTCTACCCCCTTACCCCCACGTCTTTTATTAATATTCTACTATGAATAATAATAAGTTTTAAAATTTAAATAAACATGTTTTTTATTTGTATTAACATGGTCTACTAGGAATTAGAAAATTATAATTTTTTTTGTAATTTTCCAAATTCCTGACTTATTTCCATTTTTCCCCTATCACTTCAAATTCCCGGCTAGTTCCAGTTCTCCCGAATGTTAGACATCCTGTATTTATTTCCCGGTAAGCCCTCCTCCAACAAAGCTGGGG
>CABFWO010003615.1:6990-31783 GCA_902155825.1 Timema genevievae
CCCCCCCCGCACCACACACTCCCTATATTTATATGCTACTGTTTGATTTTCAGAGGAAGCCCGTTCGTTATATGAAAAATGGAAACTCATGGACCCAATCTGGCAGTAGAAAATATTGATACAAATTGTATTTACATTCTTAGTCCGTTTGGTTAATGGTTTAAAGGGAAAACCGTTGTTCATAAAACCCGCTTCGGTAGCCGCGTGGTCTAACGCGCTACTCTCGCAGTAGACTAGATTGCCGATGACAGGGAGATAGAGGTTCGAATCAATCTCGGGTGTACTGAGAGTGTTTTTGTTCTAAAATAGTTTTCCACTCCCCCTCCACACAAATACGGGTACACATAGTATATATATGTAGCCTTCCTAATCCCTAAAACCATCAGCGTAATTAGTGCATGAGAAGGTATAAATCAAACGGGTAGTAGGACGCGATGCTTAAAAAAAGTAAAGCTTAAGGGGTATTATTAAAATATTTTGATAACTTTTAGATTAAATTTATAATTAATAAATCAAATATGACATTTATATAGAATGACTTATTTCAGTAACTTTAGAATCACTGTTAAGTGGTAGAAAGTGGGCTTCATCTAAAATCAGGGCTTCCCCTACCCTCATTTTGGTTGGAAGAACAGTTTAGAAAATTTAAACTCCTTTTTGTGATCAAGATAGATATTATTTTATTACATTATTAGTGTTATTTTGTTGATAATATCTATCAAAAGTGACAGCTGCCGATCATGAGACTTGACGTATGCATATATTAAAATTGTTTTAGTATAGTCTTGCCACACGCGTCATATCTTCCCCGGAAGTCCTTGGTACGAATCCTGACTGGATTAAGACTTGCCCTTAATCAATCGTCCCAAAATCTCGCGGGCTATTTATTCATTAGTCGGCGCTAGATTATGTCGTATTGTATTCAGGTGTTAGATAGTTACGTATCATATTATGTACTAGTTAGGCTAATACCAGCTTCGATGGTCAAATAATCTAAGGCATCACTTTCGTAATAGACTGGACTTCTGGTGATGGAGAGATCGTGATTCGATGTACTGATGATGGTTTTTCTTAAATGGTATTCCGCCCTTCTTCTATATGTAAATGCGGGTACACTTCCTCATCTCTAACTCATTAACGTAATTAGTACATATGCATATAACCTTAACAGGTAATAAGTTGCAGTGCTAAAAAAAATGTAAAATGTTATCAATGTTTAAAGAAAAAAATATGTTTGTATTATTATTATTATTATTATTATTATTATTATTATTATTATTATTATTAGCACCGCGTCTTACTACCCGTTCGGGTTATGTTTGTATTAATTTTAGTAAATGTTTCTACTTAACTGAACCCTACTCTACCTATAGTTTGTAATTATTTAACTTTTAGGTTGTAAACGAATCAACCACTATCCTGAATTAAAGATGTTGACGATGCTTCCATCACTATACACTCTCTGTATCATACATATATCTAGTGCACACACCAAAAGTCCATGTATTCAAATTTTAAAAAACAAAACAAAAAGTTCAATAAAATGTTTAAACTCTCTTTGTCAGATTGATTCGATCTCCCTACAAACCTCATTCTACTCTACATGCTACGAAACTACAAATAGAAACTCGTTCATTCGGGTATTTATCTTCCGTTTACAGTTTGTTTGTCCACCTTTACGAGTGAATGACCAACGCACGGTGTGTAAGCTCTCGTGTTCAGTGTATGTGTAGAGGGTGCTACTTCGCTATAAGTACGATAAAAAAAAACTCACATCCCTCTCGTTTTTACTAGTTTCAGCCTTCGTGAAAAGAATAGCTGACGGGGGTGGGGGGTCCCCCTTCAAATCCGATCACTGCAAAACACTGTGAGCCGATCCCATCTCCATTGAACCTTGTGAGGGGGGAGGAAAAAAAAAAAAAGAACTGGATGTTGAACGTTACTACAACCATGTCATCTAAATCCATAAATCCGATTTTTTATGATTTTTTTTTGGGACCAGTTCTCGCATATATCAGTCCCCTTACTCTAGAATCCGACCTCCCTCCCCCTCATCATTTCATCCCCCATTCCACCCTGCGCCGTGTTAGACCCAATCTCGTCCTTCAGCCCTGTGGAAAGTGAGTTATTTCGCCCGAATGGTCTGTACCTAATCGCTCCAGCACTCCATCTCGCCATGAAATTGGCACAGGGTTGGGGAAGGGGAGGGTGAAAGTTGCTTTCTGATACGATCAGATCCTCTCTAATGCCTCTGTATGTGTGTGAGAGTGTATAATGACTATATTTTTCTGGATTTATATATATATATATATATATATATATATATATATCAACCTCGGTGGGTTTGAGCTAAAGTGCTCGCCTCAGGATTCAATGTTTGTGGGTTCATACCCAGTCGAGGTTGACGGATTTTTCTTGAGTGTTAAAAATCCGTAGCACAACTTCCTTCGGAGGGGAAGTAAAGCTGTCCGTCCTATGTCGATTGTGGTATGTAGAAGAATCCTGGAAGGTATGTGGGAATAACTTTCCAGGCAAAATTGGTATGCCCTTTCACGCTCGCTCATAGAAATTCAGTGTGGAAGGCAACGGGGAGCCATCACATTTCCTGAACTCCTCTATTACATAGGATCTATACCAGATTGTGCAGGCTACACTAGCCACCCGAAAGGCTGAGTGCATTCCCAGCTTCGGATGGCTAGAAATCACATCAAACCAACCTTCGAGTTGTTTACCTATAAAGAAGGTGTATATATATATATATATATATATATAAAGGGAGGTAGGGTCAAACTTCCCTTACTGATAGAATGGTACTGAACAGATCTGCTACAGCCCTTAACTCCCAACAGTTTCTTGATGACAAGATTCTGTTATCATCGGTAGAAGCAATAGGACATGTTCATCTACTTTTTCTTTTGTGTCCAATTAGCCAATGATGATCGAAGATGGTTAAGATTCATCCCTAAAGCCGATAAAGGTGAGGGTGGTGGAACGGGGGAGGGAAGGGGGCGTGTGGTAGAAGATGCATGTCAAGGTCTATAATTTTTCAATCAAATATTTCTCCAGTAGAAACTTATAGTTTAATTTTCTTCACATGGTGATATCAACAGTTGTTGAATATCGGTCGAGGGTGTCCTGTAATTTAATGACAACTTTTTTCTCTTCGTTTAAAAGGTTTGTCATCTAATGCCGCCATGCTCATAACAGATATTCAACAACTGTTTATATCACCATGTGAAAAAAATTAAATTCCAGGTTTTTACGTGTCACCCACATACCGTATGTTCTTAACCGTGTGTGGGCCTGGAGATCTGCCAGGATGTCTTTGGCCGAGGATAAGGGGAGGATGATATAGACACTTGTGTGGGTTCGTGATTGACGTGAGACTTGGGTTTTTAAAGGTTTATTAATAGTTAATACTATTATTATAATACAAATATAATGTTAGAATTGAAGTTAAAATTAAGAAATTAGTGAATATAGAGAAGCGAGTTAATGAACGCGGTGTTATGAGGCTTTACCAAAGGCCTGGCTGACAGCTAAGCGGTCCCTGCATGGGCGTCGATCCTGGTTCCCTGGGCTTGACTGACAGCCTCGACTGGTACTTGGTGAACCTGACGACTTAGCCCGCATGGCCCCGTGACAGGCAGCGTGACCTCCTAGCTTACGATCTCCCGTATTCAACCAACCCCGAGGGCTTCAAACTCATATTTAAACCGGCGATCGGCCTGGTTTCTGGCTATGGCTTGCTGACACCTCCCTTTTGTGTCAGCGCTTTTAGTTTTCTTGTTTACTGATTTATCATAACTATCCTCACAGCACCTGTTGTTAGGTCACTTGCTATTTACAACATACGATGTTTATATAACACACTTTCCAAATGAGGCCGTTGGTGACAGGGAGAAATATTTTATTTATTTTGACCAAAAAAGGTGTTGCTATAAAAACTGCAATAACACTGACCTTTTCTCGCGTGCCCTACATAAACCCCCCATCTTAAGGGAACTCCCTAGGTAGTTCAGCTATTGCCAATCAGATGTTGCTCTTAGGTTAAATATTGACAGAACCCTTAGAGTACACAAGTTTATTGTTTACTATGACAAACAAAGAACTATTTTCTTTGGCCCTATACATATATAGACTTGTAAACATAGTTTAAAAGCTGACATTTTCCCTCTGAAAAGTACAAAAATCCACATATTTTTGTTGATCATTAAGAGCTAAATGACCGGGAAACGAAATGTAACTGGTATAAGAGCGTGGAATGGATCTTTGGGAATAGAATGATGTCATTTAATAGGTGAGGTCAGAACACATTGTATTGGCATTTGTATTTTCCTCATCCCCTGTTTGTTCTACTACTGCACCTTAACGCGCCTTCCCTTCCATCTTAAATATTCTGATTCCAAGCTTTATCTGTGCGTCAAAGAGCTAGAGCTATTTTGGATCTAATCTTTAGGGTCCATTGTATATGATCGTGCACCACGTCTTAACACCCATTCGGGATATCTGCATATCTACACAATTGGGAATAAGGAGGTGGGAGGTAGAACTGCAGGATGTGCACAAGCATTAGCTCAGAGGGAGAGTGGGGAAAAACCAACCTCAGTACGGCCCAGCTGAGACTAAAACCTCCCACCCCTTACTTCCATTTCCAAAGTCACCGGAAAACTATACAAGACGATACTAGCGCCTTTAAAGGTACTTTTCAAATAGGATTGTGAAAATTTAGGCTGTTGTGATAAAGCATCTGGTAGAGTAAATTTTATTTTTACAAAAGTATAATTCATTTAAAATTAAATCTTCCTGTATTTCGTTTAACAAACTGTCCCACGGTTGAATAAAATTTAAAAAAGAAGAGAAGATTTCCACAAATCAAACTAAAAGTTGAGCCAGCTTCCTTGGTTACAAGAACATGTCAAGAAACTCGCCCAAATGTTTCTGTGCCAAATTAAAAATCTTCACCACATGAAATAATCTGTCATCGGTCTTTCAGTCTGTTCAAGAGTAATGTACAGTGAAGCTCCTGGAGGGGGAAGGGGTGGAGAGGACGAGGTTTTGGCCCCTACAAAATCTCAAATAATTTTAATATATATATATTTTTGAAAAATATTTTAAATTGTTTAATAAGGAACGTTTAAGAATATTTATAACTAAAATTCAATTTTTAGTGAAATTAAATTGTACAAGTTGTATTAAATTAACGTGAAAGACATAAATATGTAGTATAATATAAAATATATGCACAGTATTCGAATGATATTTGAAAAAGATTGATAATATTAATTACAAGTTATAATACATTATATTTAGGATTGTCTTGAAGTTATAACAAACATCTAAAAAATTCAGTAACATATTAAAATTGTAGACGTTTGAATCAAATTAAACTTAAAACTATGTTTTTAAAACAAAGGATGCAGTTCCGTATGTCTTTATTAGTTTTAAAAATTGACAGAACAAGATATTAAATTTTGAAAAAATAATAAAATTGAATTCCTTTCTTACCTGTATTTCCCTGTTCTTTGGTTACTGCTGCAAGTGCTGCAACGTTAATTAATCGACATGTTTCGATGTTACGACGGTATCATCCTCAGGTCTAATGAAAAAAGAATAGATTGGTGTGTTTCTTCTTTTTTCATCAGACCTGAGGATGATACCGTCGTAGTATTGAAGCATGTTGATTAATTAACGTTGCAGCACTTGCAGCAGTAACCAAAGAACAGAGAAATACAGATAAGAAAGGAATTCAATTTTAATATTTTTTCAAAATTTAATATCTTGTTCTGTCAATTTTTAAAACTAATAAAGACATACGGAACTGCATCCTTTGTTTTAAAAACATAAGTTTTAAGTTTAATTTGATTCAAACGTCTACAATTTTAATATGTTACTGAATTTTTTAGATGTTTGTTATAACTTCAAGACAATCCTAAATATAATGTATTATAACTTGTAATTAATATTATCAATCTTTTTCAAATATCATTCGAATACTGTGCATATATTTTATATTATACTACATATTTATGTCTTTCACGTTAATTTAATACAACTTGTACAATTTAATTTCACTAAAAATTGAATTTTAGTTATAATTTTTTTTTTTCATATTAAAACTATAATCACTGAATGAGGTCGAAGGTATACTACTAATTTTACAACCAACCCTACAGTTTGATATTCAAGAGGTTTACCATCATTAACAGTTAAAGTGCTCATAAAACTAGGTCTACCAATTGCAAAAATAAATTTCATAAATAATTAATTATTTTAGTTTAGTTTTTTTTTTTATACCGGGTATTATTACTCGTTCGAGTTATATGCCTATGTACTAATTACGCTAATGTTCTAGGGATGAAGAAGGTTGAATTTAGAGGAAGCGTACCCGCATTTTTAAAACTGACCAAGACAATCATTTCAACCAGTGCAGCAGAAGAGAGTGCGTGGGGGGTCGGAAGGTAAAAAACACAACGCAGTGCCCTTCTTGGTCTTGATCCAGAGTTGATCCAGATGTTGAGATGGAGCCAGGTCTTGACACTCTAGCGGTAACGTCAGAGTCAAACCAGGAACCTCACCTTACACACACGCGCACACACACGCACACACATACACACACACAAACCACACCTAGATTTAGTGACGGCACAACCTTTACGATGAACGAATGAAAAATGTGGCGGAAAGAATTTCGCCCCGAAAATAAAAACCTTTCTCGTTTCAGTTCCACGGAAAATGACAGGACAACAACACACGGATACATTCAAATAAACCGTCACCCACCTATTTTCTTCTCTCTTCACCATTTTTCAAAACTCACCGAACCTACCATATGTTCAGAAAGTTGAAACTTTGCCCAAATTTCATATACATTTTCTACCCCCCTCCCCCACCCTTCTCACTCCGCAAACCCAGCAGATGGGTTGCTTTGTAAAGGTGTATACGAACTGAAATTAATTCGATTTGTTTTTTCCTTCTGGTCTACGCAACATGACTTCGCTTGTCTATTTTCGGAAACTTTTGTGAATAAATCTAACGTAACGTGGTATGGCTGTCGACATTCCAAATTAATGTAGGTGTGTGTGTATTATATATTATACAGTATATATACAGGGTGTATCGTAGCATATGGGATCCACTTCAGCGTTGAACAGTTTCACAAATACAATGAGAAAAGTTTATATAAATATGTGTCCCATTTGACCTTGTTCCCGAGCTATAGTCATATTTACACTCCAGTAATGTGGAAATGTGCACAAAATAGCCACCTTCGACCTGAGTGAAAGGTCTCATTCGTTGTGTCGTAGAGTGAAGCACTCTTTCAAAAATACCAGGTGTTTATTGGATTATCAACCTCGGTGGACTAGAGGTAAAGTTCTCGCCTCAGAACCCGACGTTTGTGGGTTCAAACCCAGCCGGAGTCGATGGGTATTTTGAGCGATAAAAATCCGTAGCACAACTTCCCTCGGGGGGTAATTAAGACCATCGGGCCCAGGTCGATTGTGTTTTGTGAAAATACCTTTCCCGGAAAAAATTGTAGGACCGTTCGCTCTCGCTCAAAGAAATTCTCATGTGCTGATATAACCCGTCTGTTCATAAATTGCACGTTAAATACATCAAATAAATAAATAATAAGATAGTTTGTTGGATTCATTGGCAGCTTTCTTGTATACGTCGACGCAGTATTTCATTGCTGTCAATGGAAGTTGAATAAACACTTGGCTATAACTCGGAAGCAAGTTCAAACGGGACACATATTTATATGAACTTATTTAATTCTTTTTGGGTCTCCTGTCCACCGCTGAAGTGTGTCCCACGTGTTACGGTACACCTTTTATGTATTGGATAAGTCACACGGTATATTAGTTTACCCCAATATTAATGCGTCGTCGTTAAACCCGATGTCGAATGTTAGCTCATTAGTGGTAAGGTTTTTCCAACTAAAGCTCAACGATGACATTCAGTGATTGGGGCGTGACATTTTTTTTATGATGTGAGTGAGTGGGGAGTAATGGTTGGGAAAGGGGGACGCGGGGGAGGAGGTAGTAACCAGTCGGAAGGTAGTTAAATCCAACCACGCCTAACAAACATTTCACGTTTGCCCCATCGAAAGCTACGAGAAAATTTCGTGCGAAAACAGCTCATTAAAAAGTGTAATCCTATCCCGATAAAGTATTTGCTAGTGATGGAATCCTGGAACCCTAGAATCCTTGAGGATATTCGAGAAAATATAGGTTTCAAGATTTTTAAAAATAATCATTATTTTCTTTTTAAAGATTTTTGTTTGTAATTTGTTTTAGAGCTCTAATACTGCTCATTGATGTTTCAGCCCCAATATAATTATAGGATGAAATTAATAACCAGACCCCAGACCTATAATTTAACACTTAGTTGAATGTTATAGTGAGAGAATTTTACTAGCAAACAGATGTTATTATTTAGTTACTATTTCTATTTTTAGGTTATACTCTTATTTCCTATTGTGTTAATATATTTTTACAAGATTCTTATTCGTAAAATAGTGGATATTTTAACACCGTGTCTTATCACCGGTCTATATGATAATTACTCTAATAGGGTAGGGATGAGGAAGGAACAATTTTAGAGCTAATCTACCGGTATTTGCATGGAAGGAGAGCGAGAAACCCTTTAGGAAATACCAACCTCAGTGGACCCGACCGGGATTCAAAACCCGATTTCCCCGTCTTTGCCAGTCTAGTTTATTGTGAGAGTGACACCTTAGATCATGTGACCACTGAAGCAGTAATTTTATTTTATAGTAATTAACCAGAACTTTAGCAATTTGGAGGGAATTAACAATCGGTTCAGTGGTATAGTATATGATACGTCTCGCCTTATGCCTCTCACGGTCCGAGAAACTTTGACGTAAGGGATAAGAATACCCGTGGGGAGATAAAATCACGTGTGTCAAATCTCTGCGAGTACACACACGAGTGTAGTACTCCCTTCTGACACGACACGTGCGAAATCAACCAGGAGGGCTCAGGGGGGTAGGAGGGGGTGATACGCTACGACTTGTCAACGATCGACGGCAGTGAAGTTTGCAAAGGGCGAGCGTAAGATGATCAATGTTGGGATCTGTATAACATCCCTGATGACTCAATGGCGCGTCTCGGTAAGAAACACGAAACGGAGATAAATAGAGAAGCTGGAGAAATGTGTGGAAAGATGATGGTAGGAAAAAAGGGGGAGATGACGCAACCCATTTCACTCTCAAAAACACCCCTTCTCCCTCCAATCACCACCACTTTCCCATCCTCGGGGCGGTAATTAAACTCGCGGGAGATAGTTTAAATCCCCTTTACCCCTCCCCCCGCCAACGATGGGATGTAAGGGGAGGAGGAGGAGGGTAAAAAAAATAGGAAGGGAGGTTTTTGACGTTCTCATCAGGAGGACTCTTGCTGCTTACATCCCAAGAGACGGAATTGAAAATTCGGAAAATCAAGAACAACCTTCTAAACCCCTCCTCTCTCCCTCCACTCCCTCTTTATTGTATATATATATATATATATATCACTATTCATCAACCCTTCCATCATCTTCCTATATCCTTCATTTTCCTCTACTTCTCTCTTCGTGTTCAGCAAATGAACTTTAGGAAGCAATCCATGTAGAGATAATGCCAAGGTTCTTCTAGGAAGGGTGCGTGGATGAATATTTCGAATGAAAGAACACGTACGGTGGGTGGAGAGGTACAGGGGGGATGGGGAGGATATTGTAAGGGGGAAGGAGGGGGATGTCGTGTCATGGTGTGTGTGTGTTTTACGCACAACTTCTATGTGCGCAAAGGAGGTGGGTTTTTTCCCCCACCCTTCCTTATTTCCCCCGTTTACCGTTACGGGTTAAATGGTTTGGGCAACGACGCTTTGCATGCTAATAGCTCGGGAGTTGGATTATTCTTTTCTGACTGTGACTCAGGCGACAGACGTTAGACCTTGTGCGTGTATCAAGTGTGTGTGTGTGTGTGTGTGTGTATGTGTGTGTGTGTGTGTATGTGTGTGTGTGTGTGTGAGAGAGAGAGAGAGAGAGAAATAGTAGAAACAGCTACGGGTCTTGCCAAAAAAAAAATCGAGTCAGCGGGAGTTTGTTACCACGAAGAAAAATATTTTTAGAATGTTTTATTTTTACTACCCCGGCAGATATATGGATGTTTTCTCCTTCATTTTGAAATAAATGATCCCAAATATCCAAATCTTTGTTCCCAGGGCTGTTTTTTTTAACGTTCGGCAGATATATATTAGGTACTTTTGGTTAAACGATTTATAGCTTCGCGTATTATTATGAGTCTCTAGGCCTATTTGTAGAACGTATCTAATAGTTTTGTTAATTTATGTGTCGCGCCATTAATTTACATTTCGCCGCTAGGCGCACAACAGCCCAATGAATATATTTATTTAATGAATAAATTAAACGGGTGAAGAGGAGATGTGAATAACAAGCTCAGGGAAGGATTATTTCAGCGATGAAATAAATAATTCAAACAAAATAAATGTACCAGCGAGTGACATACAAACATTATTATTGCAGTTAATGATCTGACCTACTTATTGATTATATCCGAGTACAATGCAGCAATAGACCAAGCTAGGCCGGGATCTATGTTCATGCATAACGCACAATGCATAGTAAATAGTTCATAGCGTACAGTGCACAATTCATAAGAAAAATACATGGGTTTATAATAAAACGTAGTTTCTTAAAGTCCTAATCAAATCGATTGTATTTTATTCATAGGAAATTGAATAACCTTGTTTTATTACTAGAAAATGACTTTAAAAATACTTTAATAAAGAGGTCACTCGAAAAAACACGTTGGCTAAATTGGTTTGTTTTTTGACTTGAATTTAACCTAGCCGGTACTAAATCAAATTTTATTTTTGTTTCTGATTTTTTAAGGCACCGTGACTTACTACCCGTCCGGGCTATGCGCCTGTATTAATTACGCTAATGGATTAGGGAGGCTATATTTATATGAAGTGTACCTTCATTTGCGTGGAAGTAGAGTGGAAAACGATTTTGTAAAAACCACCCTCAGTACACCCGACCGAGATTCGAGCGCCAATCTTCCCGTCATCAGCAATCTAGTCTATTGCGAGAGTAGCGCCTGACAACGCGGCCACCGAAGTGGGTAAGATACTAATTAAAGCTAATTGAAATAGGCACGCGGGTTAAATTCCCGTGCCCTGGTGTCATTTTTCAACTAATTTAAATTAATTAATATACTTAGCTATTTGTCTTGCGTTATATTGCTTATTAATTTTTATTTAAATAGAGATAACGTTTATACTTTAATTAAGTTAATTTTAATTGTCCAAATTTTAACTTCATTAACTTGTTTAAATCATTAGTTATAATTGATCTCTTAGGTAATTATTCTCAGATGTTGTATTACTGTGTGTTTTTCAGTGTGGACTTGTTTTAGGTCTTATGACTGCTGGTCAGAACTATTACAAAGAAAATTAAAATTAAAATTAAAATTGAGGCCTGTCGAGAAATCCCCGCACACACAGACATTTCGTCGAACGAGTTGGCCAATTTTCATAGAAAGTAACTTATCTGATAGCTATAAAAGCTACTAGATCTACTCTCATGTAGTCATACGTCAAGTCATGTTAGCTGCAGCATAGATAGTACCGATGCCTATAAAACAACATTAATAATTTAGTGAAAAGGTTAAGGTATTTAACGTGAACTTTCTGAACAGACTGATTATATCAGCACACGAGGATTTCTATGAGCGAGAGTGAAAGGGCCTACCAATTTTACTGGGAAAGGTATTTTCACACACATTTCAGGGTTCTTTTACATTCCACACTCGACATTGAACCGACGGATTTTCTTCCCCCCAAAGAAGCTCTGCTATGGATTTTTAATCTCTCAATAAAAATCTGTCGACCCCAGCTGGGTTTGAACACACTAACATTGGGTCCTGAGGCGAGCACTTTATTCCAAGACCACCGAAATCAACTAAAATATTATTAATGTTGACTGCAAAAAAAATTTTACCTAGAGTTTGTTCCTATTATTATTACTATTAGTACCGCGTCTTATTACTCGTTCGCGTGATATGCACTTACGCTCGTGTGCAATGGTAGGGTGATTGTGAGATGAAATGCAGGACCTACCGTTTAACTTGGAATCCGAACCACGGTGGAGGCCTGGCATTTTACGCATTCACAAGTTGTGATTAATACACGTCTTGTCAGAGGTTTGTTCCTACTAGAATTTACTGTACTGTTTTTTTTTCTTAAACGTATCTTGTTCGGTCGCCTATGTTTGTATACTTTCAGCCACTCTGTGGCGACAGAGCTTTATCCAGGTTACACCTAAGCAGGTTGTCTACACTTCATACCCACCATCAGATGACGTCATGATAGTTATTATGAAGGTGTGGAGCCAGAAGTGATCTTAAACCTAGCTTGAGCCTAATTAACCAAACCCTGGTGACGTTTGGGATGGTTCCCTTTTCGGGGGAAATACCCATGGTACCAGCCGGGAATCGATCCCAGGACCCCTAGGTTGATAACCGGGTGCACTGACCACTATACTACGGGCCCGGTGTACCCTGTGGATATAGAAAACTCCCCCTCCCCCCATCCCAAACATCAACTAATCCCTCTCCATCTATCCGCAGTAAACTTGATTCACGAACGAGCTTCTCCATCAATAGCCCTCTTCTAAGTTGTTGCAAGCTCTCCCGCAGGATTCCGTTAGGGATGGTAAGGGGGAAGGGAGGATTTCTAGAGCTTCTCAAAGGAAAAAGGGGGACTTGAGTTCATACCTCTGCAGGCACTAGAAGGAAACAGTTTCCGGTCGTTAGGGCCGGGTGATGCCGGCCGAAATAATTAGTCTTCCCACCCTCTCGACTCGATTGGTCCTCGACGCGATGTCAAGTGGACGGGTGTAAGAGGAGAGAGTGGGGGGGAGGGGAATAGCGCTCATGATTCCACGTGGTAATACTCGAGGAGCTATAGTTTGATGATCGACATTATCATTTCCTGTTATAGTACGACTATTGAGAGAATGTTAAACCTACCTTTTAAAAGTGGGAGTGTGAAAAACGCGAGTTAAGGTCAGCGTTTTTAGCGCAAAACTTTTTTTTTGCCAGAATAAGTCGAATATTTCTACATTATAAACATAGAGTTTAATTGTCTTCATATGGTGATATCAACAGTTGTTGAATATCTATCATGAGAGTAGCAGCATTAGATGATAAACTTTAACTTTTAAATTAAGAGAGAAAGTTATCATTAAATTCCAGGAGACCCTTGACAGATATTCAACAAATGTTGATATCAACATGTGAAGAAAATTAAACTCTTTGTTTCTAATGGAGAAATATTTGATTTATTTTAAAAAAAAATTGAATAAGAATTGCAAAAAGTTTGCCCTTAACTTGCATTCCCTGCATCCCCACCTTAAAGAAAAACAGTAGGTTTGTATATGAACATGGGTGGGCACGTGGACTAAACGTTAGACTCGTCTAGTAATCTTATAAGGTCTTTAGGTGATGGGAAGGTCTAAGCTCAAATCTTGGCTAGGTGTATCGAGTACTTTTTTTCCTTCTAAATTGTTTCTCCTTATCTTTACTTAAGCAAATTCGAAAACATTTCTCTAAACCATACCTTCCTCATCCCTGCCACATTAGTATAAATATTGAGGATATTACAGACGGGTTATTATACGTGGCGCAAAAAAAAACTACTATAAATACATTAATTAACCCAGTCTTTCATAGCCTCAACACTTGTCTATCTTTATTCTAGTGAAAAGTAATGAAATATTCTAGCTCTAGGATACTTTTTTTTAACTCTGAAATTTAATATTTTAAGCCAGAGTGTGTAGTATAGATAATTATATTTTAAATTTATTTATCAACTTTGCATAAAGATTGAAATTTAATAAAGATGACTTCTTTAGGAAAAACTCAAACCATCATATTACATTTTTGTTTAAAATTACCGGTACGTTCGGAGTAATTTTTTTAATGTAATTAATTAATTAACGAGAAACATAATATCACAATAGACCAAACATCTCGAAGGAAGTTTAAGATCACACACACACACACACACACACACACGGAAACACGAACCAAAACTCTCCTTAAACCCCTTCCCTCTCTTCATAATTTTTTTCAAAGCGGATCGTTGACGATTTTAATTAAAATTCATGAAGGGAGAAAGACAAGTGAAGAAAGAAGATTACTTACTAGAGAATGTGACACTTGTCTCGTAAATAGAACCTGCGTCTCCTCTTCTTCTTTATAAAAAAAATTCCCACCCTCTTCTGTATTTCCCCTTCCTTCTAGGAAATGAATCCTCTAGTTTTGTTTCTTCCTTTATATGTTTGTCTTGTTCGTCGATTCTGCGTCTCTTCATCCGTCCCCGGGAGTAGCTTGAGGATGGATCCGGACAGTTTCTCATCAACATTAGGGAAAGGGGAGGTAACGGGCGTATCTCGCTATCCTCGGGGGAGGGAGGGAGCCAAGTCCTACCCATATCCCCCTCCCAACCCTCTCGAAACCTTGAAGGGTTGAGATCACGTTTGGATCCGCGTCGATATCGTTGTTGGCCAGGGCTAGGAGGTTGGAAAGGGGGTGGGGGGGATGATGGGGTTGTACTCATGTTGTATGGGGTGGGTGCTTATTTAGATAAAGTAGTGGTTATCCCACGCTACATGGGATGAATAGGTGTTTTTCACTTTCGATAAATAGGTGCTATTACTTTCGACGAAGAATATTTGATTTCACTTTCGATGAATAGGTGCTATTACTTTCGATGAAGAATATTTGTTTTCACTTTCGATGAATAGGTGCTATTACTTTCGACGAAGAATATTTGTTTTCACTTTCGATGAATAGGTGCTAATTACTTTCGACGAAGAATACTTGTTTTCACTTTCTATGAATATGTGTTATTTCGATGAATAGCTATTATTTTTTATGACTCTGATCAATGGCTTTATTTTCTAAAGCAGTTAACACATTGCACACTAGCATGAAACTTCATGGTGAACTGTTGGATATCGGCCAAATTTATGATATTTTGAATTTTTGTTGTGAGAATATTTTTTGACATAAAATGATCTTTCAGATTTTGTATGGACTTTATTTTGTTTTATAGAAGACAAATAAAAAAAAACTTTGTGTGGTATTTTATGTACATAAAACTTAAAAAAAAACTTATTGGACAAAAAAAAGATTTGTACACATTTTGTTACAAAATCCAGAAAAAATTATCATAAATGAATTACAAATTGAATGAAAAAAACTACATTTAGGCCTAACAATAATTTGCCTTAATGTGGTAGAGAGCAGTTTTCACAAAACCATCTAGTACTCCAACCTAGTATTTTTTCATGAACTAAGACATTCTTAGGAAACATTTACAGAACAAGATACCCGAGCTTATCTCTGGCCATTGCGTATGTAAACATTTAAAAGAGGACCCGAGCTTAGCTGGGGCATGGTAACAATAAATAGGTGACCTGGTGGTCTAGGGGTAAGGTTTCAGACTTCTGTGCTGAGGGTCCGGGGTTCAATCCTCGGTCCCGGCACAGATTTATCTGAATGCCAAACCCTTCCTTCACCTCTGACAAGATATGTATTAATCACAACTTGTGAATGTGAGGAATGCCAGGCCTCCACCGTGGTTCGGATTCCACGTTAAACTGTAGGTCCTACATTTCATCTCACAATCACCCTACCATTGCACGTTAGCGTAAGTGCGTATAACCCGAACGGGTAGTAAGACGCGGTGCTAATAATAAATAATAATAATCAATAAATACTTACGCTAGCCCAAGCGTAGCTCAGGTGTGATGTTCAATGTGTTAAAATATAAATATTGTATTTAAAAAATAATGGACTGACACTTCATCAAACGCACGCGCTATTATATATATATATAATACATAGGTACCGTACCACCGAAATCACCATCTACAAGCACTTTTATTATATTTGATTTATTTGAGCTATTTAACGTGCACTTCCTGAACGGATAAACTACATCAGCACACGATTGTAAATACTATACTAATTCCTACCCAAATAGTCTATATTCCATTCACGGTAGGAATTACTCTCTTAAAGGTCTTTTTTCCTACCAATATCCTACTATATAATAGATTTATGGTAGGGAAAAAGACCTTTCAGAAAACAATTCCTACGCTGAACAGACTTTAAGTGTCGAGCTAATCTAGTTTGATTTGTTTTTGACGGGTTTTGAAACCCGGACGGGGGTACTGAGGGTTCTTTCCCACTCTCCCTCCGCGCCATCGCGTGTACATTCCTTTATGTCCAACCTTCCTCTTCCCTACCTAATTTACACAGTTGATATATATGCGTAGAACATGAACGGATAGTAAAGCGTGAAAAAGAAGGAAAAAAGTCATTTATAGACTAGACCACAGTGGTCCTCAATCTTTGTTCACGGCACACTATTATTTTTAGTGTGTCCTCGCAGCACACTGAACGTGCAAGTTATGCGACACAATGGGAGCCTAGGCCAAATGCATGCGCGGAGTAATTACTCAACTCGTTGATTGTGAGCCATTTCATTAAAAAAATTAAAGTTTTCAAAAAATGTTCTATTATTTAAAAAAAGAAAGAAATGTATACATACATTTAGTACAGCGTCCTACTGCCCATTCGGTTGATACGCCTATGTACTAATTATACTAATATGTTAGTGATTATGAAGGTTTAATTTAGAGGAAGTGCAACCACATTTGCGTGTAGGGAGAGTGGAAAAACATTTAGGGAAAACCACTCTGAGTGAACCTGACCGAGATTGGACCCCTATCTTCCCATAATCAGCAGTCCAGTCCAATACAAGAGTAGTGCGTTAGACCATGCGGCCACTAAAGCGAGTAAAAAGAAATATTGAATGAAACTACTTTTAATTTTGTTATCAACAATATCATAGAGCAGAGAATTTCGTGGCACAGTGGTGTGCCACGGCACACCCTTTGAGAACCACTGTACTGGACACAGCACCCAGTCTCCAGGAGGTTAATTCATCGATGTGAAAGAGGACGCGGTAATTTCATCAATGATTTAAAGAAATCGCCATGTTAGGAATCGAACCTGGATCCCCTTAATATTTAACGCAGACACGCTACCGCTGCAGCTAGGTTGTCGAACGGAGTGTCTCGGCTACGCACGTATTCAAAGGATCAACTTATATTATGTGCTCTTGAGGCGAAGAAAAAAAAATAGATGATGCCTTACATCTGAATGAAATAGGCTTATTTCTCATCCTGAATTACCACGTGACAAGCCCCCCCTTCCTCCACAAGATAGAAAATATGTTGTATAAATTTCCAGCCGAGAGAGGAAATAGATGTGGGGTGAGGAGGGTGATGGAGGGAAAACTAGGTTTGTGGGGAAAAGAAATACGGAATAGAAGGTTTCTCTTTTCTCTCTCTCTCTCACTTCTTTGCGAACTGTATCTTTTTTCTTTACCTCAACCTCTTTCCCCTCCCGCATTCACGAAGCCGATCAATTGAGCGTGTAATTCTTGTTCTGGTCGCAATTTGCATGTAAAAGCGCCTCCCGCGTGTCACCCTCTCGCAGTAATACCTCGCTCTAGAGCGGGAGAGAAAGAGAGGTATGTATATATACGCTGGAATGGTTGCCGAGCGCGCGTGAATCAAGGGGTGGGTTTTTTTTGTGCTCTCCCCGCATGGAGAAATGGTGCAGGCAGGCAACTATAGCTACTATGTCGTTGACGTCGTCTGCTAGCGAAGCTCCTGTAGGCCGTGAAATTGCTCTCTCTTTACCCCCTACCCCCTCACCACCAGGGGGTAGACCTGAAGGAGGGAAGTGGAATATTCAATTGGCGCCCGTAATTGAATCTTCTGGCTTGCTGCCGACGACGCTACTACAGTCGCTGTTGGGGGCTTCTGTGAGTTTTCCATTGAGAGAGGGGAAGAAGGAAGAGGAAGTAGAAGGTCTGAGTGTTTTGGGGGCCACCCGCCTCCCATTCCTTCTGCCTGAAACCCTGTTACGCTCAAGACATGAGTTTTCACCTGCGAACTTTATGAGCTTCTGACAGAGATTACCCAGTGGGAGGAGGTTTTTTTGTTTTTTTGGGGGGGAAACAACCAAATAAGCGCTTGCTTGTTCCCCTTCACATGTAGGGTCTGGACATGGGTGCTAACGTAGAGAGGTCATATTTAGAGACCTAAGCTTAAATTTACGTTCTGTCCCTCTTCCATTGACCTTTCATTTCTTTCATGCATTCGCCTTGAAGTAGAATGGAAGGGAAAGCGAGTTAAAGTCCATATTTTTAATAATGTATTTTACCTCATATATATATAAAATATTGCTGCATTAGATTTTTTTACATCCATTACTGTTTCCAGCCTGTGATCAGTTATTTATTCAAGCCATATATTTTCCACTACCCGCTGGATAGGCCTGTCCTATCTTAATATGCCTTATAGTCTAACTTAAGACTAGTAAAGGCACAACATCCAGTCTCCAGCCGTTAATTTATCAATGTGAAAGGGTAAACCCACATTTCACCAATAATAAATTTTCAGCCATGCTGGGAATCAAACCCGGGACCCTTATCTCAGTAGGCAGAAACGCTACCAATTTAGCTAAGGTGTCGGATTGCTGTGGCAGATACGTTTAGTTAAATTTCCTGCAAATACAAATCCCGGCATGGTTATCAAATATCTGTCATAACTCATAAGCATCCTGTAATCTGCTAAAAACCTTTTGTTTTCATTTTAAAAAAATACACATCTTGAGCCACTACTGTATTATCATGACAGATACCCAAAAACTGTTAAGAATATTATGTTATGAATTTAAAATAAACGTGTATATTGAATAAATTTTTCTTCTGGTTATACTATCTAACGAAGTTAGCTGCTATCCATGGGGTGAGATGGGCTTTTAAGATATCTGGTTCAAGCTGTATTACCTGTCTAAGCTAGGTGTTATCCAGAGGGTAAGACAAGATCTTAAGTCACGTAAGATCCATGTACTTAATTATAAACTTAATTATAAACTATTTTACTTCGTCCAATCAAACTCAATAAAATAAAACTATTTTAGAAAATTAGATAAAAACAGTAAACATGTTCTTAATTTTAATTTTGTTTAGTGCAGATGCTTTAGCTTTGTTAAGTAATAGTAAAGAGGCTGTTGCAAGAAGTGTAGAAATTTTACAAGAGGCTAGTAAGGAAATAGATTTAGAAGTGAACGCTGAAAAGACTAAGTATATAATCACACAGAAAACACAGATTGGGGACGATAATTTAGAAATTTCTATGAACAACATAATTATCATTTTACAGGGTTAATGAATTTAAATATTTAAGAATAATTTTAACTACAAATAACTATTTTAGAGTGGAAATTAGTAAAATAATAAAGTAGAGAAATGCATGCTAATATTCGTTCATTAAGTTGTTAACATCTCGCCTGCTGTCAAGGAATGTAAAACTCAGAATATACAAAACAATCGTTTTACCGTTTGGTCTCTATGGGTGTGAAACATGGTATTTTACTTTACATGATAAAAATCAATTAAGGTTGTTCGGAAACAAGGAAGGAATATATTTGGTCCAAAAATGAAAGAATATATTGGGGATTGGTGGAGATTACATAATGATGATTTGCATACTCTGTATTCATCACCAGACATTGTTAGGACAATCTAATCTCGCAGGCTACATAATGATGAGTCACATGCCCTGTACTTATTGCCAAACATTGTTAGGACAATGCAATATCGCAGATTACGGTGGGCAAGACATGCAGCCTGAATGGACTGGCTCAAGATAAGGATATGATTTAATGAGGTGGACTGGATAGAACTAGCTCATGATAGGGATAGAGGTGGTGTACTGTTGTTAAGGGAGGCAATGAACTTTCGGGCTCTTAATACCCTATAGTAAGTACATTTCTCTCTTTCATTCCTTCTCCTTCTCAATCCCATCCCGCTTTTATTCCTCCTCTCTTATAATCCCAGCTCTCCTTCATCTCTCCTCCCTCCCAATCCCTCCTCTCCATTACCCCCTCCCTCCATTCGACTCAAGTCGGAAGCGTTCCCTGGTAATTGTAAGCAAGTACTTCTCGAATATTGCGGGCACATTAGCGCCGCGCGGCGGTAACAGCTTGAAACTGTACCTTCCACGATAATGATCGGCCCGGGGGTATGGGAGGGGCGTAATTAGAGCAGTTTAGTTCCCTCCCCGAGGGTGTTGTGCTAGTGTGTCCGAGGGGGTGTAATAAATATACCCTAGTCATTGAGATATCTGATAGTGTTGCGAGAGGAGTATTAACTGGGTAGTTGCCGTGGATAAGGAGGTCAAGAGTTCGAGTCCAGGCTGAGCGCATAGGAAGGTGGTTTTCAACAGTTGGATTCCACTGTGCTCATACAATCCTCTCCCCCCCACTAATGCAGGGTTTAATTTCCTCTAAGTAACCCTATAGCCCTAGAATTTAATAGTTAGTAGTTAAACATAACGATAGACTAGTTTTTAAACAAATATTATGAAATAGCCGTTTATTATTTCTCATGTAGTTCATTATAGTTTGTGAGAAAATTTTCAATAATTGGTCATTATTATACTAAACTCAATTGAAGAATCTTTTTTTTAAAGTAGAAAATGTAAAACACTCCCCAGATTTTGTAAAGAAAATTGTCTATATAATTAGATACCAGTATGATATCCTTAAACAAATCTCCTCCCCTTTCTCCATAAAAACCCAAAACTATTATAGAGTATTATTTTTCATGTGATAGATTCAGTAGATATTAATTTTAGACCAATTCGCTAGAACAATTTTCAGAAAACGTCATCTCCAAAAATCGGTCATTCGGAATCTATCCTTAATAATTTGAGGAATATAATAAAAACTTTTTAAAAAAATCCCTTAAGTATGACCGTAACATCTAAATATCAATTTTGCATGAAATACATTTAACAGTTTTGACTGTAGTCCCAGGTACAGACGGACAGTCAGACAGGAAAACTGACGCATTAAGTTGTAAGACCCACTTTTTTGGGTTCAGGGCAGGGATTAAATCGAGGGACGGACGAATCTTCTACACATCTATTTTAAAAGCGTGCATCACATGCCATCAACTCTGTGATACAGTCAATAGCGTGCATTATATACCAATCAACTCTGTGATACAGTCAAGAGCGTGCATCACATGCCATCCAACTCTGTGATACAGTCAAGAGCGTTCATCACATGCCAATCAACTCTGTGATACAGTCAAGAGCGTGCATCACATGCCAATCAACTCTGTGATACAGTCAAGAACCTGCATCACATGTCAATCAACTCTGTGATACAGTCAAGAGCGTGCATCACATGCCAATCAACTCTGTGATACAGTCAAGAGCGTTCATCACATGCCATCAACTCTGTGATACAGTCAAGAGCGTGCATCACATGCCATCAACTCTGTGATACAGTCAAGAGCGTGCATCACATGCCATCAACTCTGTGATACAGTGAATAGCGTTCATTATATACCAATCAACTCTGTGATATAGTCAAGAGCGTGCATCACATGCCATCAACTCTGTGATACAGTCAAGAGCGTGCATCACATGCCAATCAACTCTGTGATACAGTCAAGAGCGTTCATCACATGCCAATCAAACTCTGTGATACAGTCAAGAGCGTGCATCACATGCCAATCAACTCTGTGATACAGTCGGCTAGAAATGGTAAATTTACACAAACACTATTGCACGTGGATCATTTCTGACTAAACATTAATGTAGATAAAGAGTTGATAGAAGTTTCTAATACTGAACATTGTTGAAATATTAAATGATATTTGGATAAAAACTGCATTGAAAAGGCCGTTTTTGACCATTTTATAATGTCTTCACAGATAAGTACTGTGCACAAATCTTCATTCTGTCATAATAGGGACATACTGTAGTTATTAACAAGAAACTTTGTCGCTTTGTCCCCCATCGTCACCGCGGAAAACTTCAATCATTATATTAAACTTTCACATTTATAGTTAACAAACACCGCAAACATAGCCATGTTTATATCAAAAACGTAAAATAATTAATTAAAGAAATAATATATAAGAACCGAGTTTTACTACCATTGGCGAGTCGTGAAGTGTTGCCAAGGTAATCAGAGCTTGTTTAAACTGTTCCAAAAATGGTTCTCATTAGTCAGTAGATCACTCATTGGTCAAATATCGAACACTTACGTTCCCATGTGAGGTATGTAGAGCAGAGCATGTGTTTGATTGATAAAATAGGAATAGAGTTGGTTATGACATCCATTCCCATGTGAGGTGTATAGAGTAGAGCATGTGTGGGATTGGTCAAATGGAAACAAAGTAGGTTAGAACATATCAGGTATGTAGAACAGTCAAATGAGACAGAGTAGCTTAGGACATCAATTCCCATGGGAGGTGTGTAGAGCAGAGTATATGTGAATGGTCAAATGGGGACACAATAGGTTAGAACATATCAGGTATGTAGAGCAGTCAAATGGAGACATAATGGCTTAGAACATCCATTCCCATGTGAGTTGTGTAGATCAAAGCATATGTGTGATTGGTCAAATGAGAACCGAGTTGCTTAGGACATCCATTCACATGTGAGGTGTGTAGAGCAAAGCATGTATGTGATTGGTCAAATGGGAACACAGTAGGTTATAACATATCAGGTATGTAGAGCAGTCAAATGAGGACAGAATGGCTCAGAAAATCAATTCCCCTGTGAGGTGTGTAGAGCATAGCATGTGTGTGTTTGGTCAAATGGGAACAGGGTCGGTTAAGACACCCATTCTCATGTGAGGTGTGTAGAGCAGACCATATGTGGGATTGGTCAAATGGTAACAGAGTTAGTTAGGACATCCATTCCCATGTGAGGTGTGTAGAGCAGAGCATAATGTGGGATTGGTCAAATGGGAACAGATTTGGTTAGGACATACATTCCCATTTGAGGTGTGTAGAGCAGAGCATGTGTGTGATCATCAAGTAGGAAGCAAGTGGGAGAGAACTTATCACACGTCAAGTACAGCTAAGGGATGTGAAATCTTTATGACCACCACTAATTTTGAGTGTGTTCCTTTCCAGATAACCGCGACATGAAACTTCTTGATGAATTATATCGGGATCCCTCAATGAGCAACGTGTGTGAGTGTGTGTGTGTGTGTGTGTGTGTGTGTGTGAGAGAGAGAGAGAGAGAGAATAAAGAGAGAGAGACCGGGTTCTTGTTTATCTTTATGGACCAATTAGGGGGCGTGGGGGTTGAGGAGGGAAGGGATTCGGGTGGATGTGTTTTCTGAGTTGGAGGACACATGTGTGTACCGCTACGACGAGAGGAAACTATACAGGGTGTCTTGAATGAAATCGTGTGTTACAGCTAGGAATGAACATTTTTCAACACGTTTCGGTGGCCACATGGTCTAAGGCATCACTCTTGTAATAGACTAGACTGCCAATGATGGAGAGTTTAGGGTTCGATCCCTGTTGGGTCTACTGATGTTTTATCCTAAATAAATTTCTACTCTCCATATACACAAATGCGGGTACACTTCCTCTAAATTCAACTTTCTTAATCCCCAGCTCAGTAGCGTAGTTAGTTTATGACATGCGTATAACTTGAACAGGTATTAAGACGTGGTGCTAAAAAAAATCGATAAATTTAAAACTCAAATTAAGGGGCCCGCCTCGGTAAGCGAGAAAATGCCACACTGGCACACTGGTGGTTCCCACAAAAAAAAAAAAGTCGAAAGATTTCCAAATGTGTGAGAATGTAACATTAGCTCATTTTCAACGACTGGTTAATCATATTAGCGGAGCTATGGGACCAGTCTTGATAAAAAAAAAGGTCTTTAGATTTAGCCTTCCTCTGACAAATACAGTAATTTTTTATAAGCTCACAAGAGAACATTTTAAGATATTTGAGAACTAGCTGCGAGCTTTCCTATTTACCTTGAGATAAAAAGTCTCGTAGTTTTCTTTCCCCTTCTTATTGAAGGTGAAGGTAGAAAGGGAGTATAAGCTTAGACAGAAGTAGTTCCAGTAAATGGCATGGGCCATTGTATTTTTGGCCGTGTGGCCTGAGAGAGATTGTTACTTTCTCACTGACTGAGGTGGCCGCCTTAAGATAAAATTGTTTCTATAAACTTGGGTAAGTTGTCAGAAAAGTTCGAAATCCCCATGAATTCACTATAAAAAAATTAATCTGTCAGCTTTGCCAGATATCGAACTAAGGTCCTTTTTTAACCTGTTTGTCTACCACTCCAAGGTCTCAGCCACGGGGGACCAGCAGAAATATCACCGGTCTACTAAACCAAGAAGACGCGTAAAAAAATCCAGAAGATCTAAAAAAGATTGAAAGTTGTTACGAGCAGACGCTACGTAATCAAGTTAACGTGATCGAAACTAGACCGTTTCCCACGACTGTGAACTGAGTTGGCATTGAACCCGTGACCCCTCATCCTCCTCACTTACCTCACATTCATCTCCCGAGATAGAAGTGGGGGTGAAGGGGGGAAGGAGGTATATTTAAGAAATCCACGTGGCTTCCAAGACCGAAAGTTTATTCAAGCGAACCGTGGCAACATCGCTCGTTCCTATTATGTTGTTTTTTTATGTCTTCTCAGAGTACGTAATGTACTAAGGCTCTATTCATTCGGATAGCCATTAAAAAAATGGGAAAACGTTTCATAAGGAAGTTTGAGGGGGAATGAGATAAAGTGTGGGGGAGAGAAGAGATTATGGAGGGGGTTGACTTGGTGAGTTATGGG
>CABFWO010003615.1:32164-56979 GCA_902155825.1 Timema genevievae
TATGTATTTCAATAGTGTTAGGGTTCGGCCAGACTGACAAGCGTGCGAGCGAGCGCGTGATTAGCAGATAGCTCTCGATAGTTGTTGACGAGAAGGCAAAGGTTCGAATCTTGGCTCAGTGAACTGAGGGTGGTTTTTGACAAGTAGTTTATTGTTGTAGTTTTCCCATCCTCTCTCCACGCTAATGGTGATTCTTATTTGTAAAGGTATATTTTGATCATATTGAAGTATTTTAACACATCAGTTTTACATATATATATATATATAAAGGTATGGTTTAGGATCTTACCAATTAAATTAGGCCGTTATTAGCAAGTGTGCTAAACCTATCAATATTAATAAAAATGTCAAAGTGAGAAGTTTTCCTAGCACTCAATGAACCAACACACAATAATATTGCCTAGCGCCTGTAAACTAGACTGTACCGGGTCGAGTGCGCGCGCTTGAAAAATAGAACCAGTTCTATCTTTCAAGCGTGTGCGCTCAGTCGCTCGCTCACGCGCTCCAGTCTGGCCACCTCTCATTACAACCAATGTGTTCTATTTTATATTTTAGTCGCTCGCGCGCTCAGTCTGGCCGCCCTCTTAGATGTATCTTCCAGGCTTTGCAGTCTACTCTTCAACCTATCACAACCGGCCTCTCTTACTGTTCTGTCCTACAGCTAAAACAATTGCAACACATGCATTTCCTAAACTATCCATCACCAGTAAGATGTGTACTGACCAAAATACTGTTAGTAATATTGATCATGTGGGCTCAATACTGAAGGAATCACATTAATATTATCAGTGCATACTGGAATTAATATTGAACGTGTGAGGCACCCTTTAGAGCCGTAAACTTTTAAACATATGCCACTATTGGCTTAGCAGAAAATAAAAACAGTGGTTTTCTTTGTCTGAGACCCCTTGTTATTTTAAATATACGTCGTTATCAGCAATAGCGTGTTGTGGAGTGTTGCCAGGTTAAGCAGAATTGGTTTAAATGTACCTATCAATTATTATTGTTCTCATCACACAGTAGAATGCTCATTGGTCAGATATAAATGAACATTAATAGCCAGAGCTATTATTTATGCTTTTAGTGGGAATTACTCCATCCAGATATCATATTCTGAAAATTGAAAAATGACACCTGGACACGGGAATCGAACCCGATTCCCGTGTCCAGGTGTAATTTTTTAATTTTCAGAATATGATATATAAATGAACATGTTATATTCCCATGTGAGGCATGTGGAGCTGACAGACCCTATGTTTGATTGGTCAAATGGGGACCATAAAATATCACAGGCACAGTTTGAATGAGAACTGCTTACCCTGGCAACACTCCATGACACGACACTGGTTTTCAGTTTAGTGGCGATGAGAAATAAGGGTATGCCTCAGTTGTGAACATATGTATGAGATGATCACTACGATGGAGGGTCCACTTTTACAACTGGTTCATGGAGTCGAGTCGTCAGTTGTTATCTGCCGAACCACGTTAGATGGCTCAGCTCCCCCCACGGTGGAGCCCTACGACCACGTACGAAGCCCTATTTGATGGCTTCATAGGATAAGGCACCGGCGCGCCACGGGTAACTATTGTCGGTTCGCAGTAAAAAGAGACTTATCTGACAACTGCAGACATTTTATGGGTACACTTTCAACTGATCCTATGCCAAACAGCATGCTCTGAATTTTCCAATCTTGTCATTTGGCAGCTTTAAGGCAATTAAGCAGTGGCACACTAAGCCAAAGCTCCAGGGTTCCATTCTCGTGTCCAAGTGTCATTTTTCATCTAATTTAAATTAAAATGTTAATATTATTAGTGATAAGTATCCAAGGCCTGTTGAGATTAACATGTGCTGAGGATTATACTCTATGTTTATACTAGATCAATATTTGAATCATTTAATCTACTATTTTTCATTTGACACTTGGAATAATCGATGGATGTTCGTTTGCTAGTGATGATCATAAATATTTAGAGAGTACAAGGGGCATCTGGAGAAGTCGCATTACACAAATTTTCCAGGACAACGTTTTTTTATCTCAAAATCCATAAAGACCCCGGCAAACGCTTGTTTTTAAAATTAATTTAAATATGACAAAGACTTCTTTTAATCAAAATATAAAATGCATTAGAAAGGTCTCATGATTGTCTAACTGATGGCAGCACTAGCTAATTTAAAATGGGAATTTACCTAATTTTTACTTTGTATTCTTCATTTTTTAAAGTTGATGTAAATGTATATATTATTCTTTAAATTTTGACACTTGTAACAATCTAAGGACTATCATGGGCCAGCGATGCCTCATTATCTTCTTTTTTGGTATCACCGCGCCTTACTACCTGTTCAGTTTGTACGCATATATAATAATTAGGCTACTTTAATGGGGTAGGGATGAGAAGGGAAGCATTTTATAGGTAATCTACCCAAATTTGCGTGGAAGGATAATGGAAAACCATTTAGGGAAAAGCACCCTCAGTATACCCAACTGGGATTTGAACCCCGATCTCCCCGTCATTGGCAGGCCAGTCAAACACGAGAGTGACGCCTCAGACTGTGGGCCATTCATTATCTTTTAAAATGTTGATGAAAATGTTAATATTCTTCTCAAAACCACTGCAAGTAAAATGTCTTGGGATCAAGCAAGGCACCTCCAACTTGTAAGTAACGGGTATACCACCGGTGTGAACCGGTGTAGGTTGGAGGGGGGCGTAGCTGTTCCCTCAACCATCGGGCAAGGGAGGCAAGCAGGGAAAGAGAAGTGATGTAATGGAAGAGGATTTGTTATTCATAGGAACCTGCACCATCTCGCCCTCCTGTGTTGGGGGAGGATGCCTGTTGCGCGGCCCCCAGACGCCACCCACCCCGTGAAGCATGACTCTAGTTCTCGACAACACTTCAGTTCACTCAGGGATTCTAAAAGCTATTGCGCTTCAGATAGTTCGTGTACGACTCTTGAAAGTCGAGCTGTAATCCTCTCAACATTTGGGTGTGTTCTAGAACGTCTGCAATATTTTAACTTTTTATTATTATGATTAAGGTGTTCTGTATTTCGACAGGTCCATTGCATTGTCCAAATTTGGGTCTTCCTGCATGTCCTATTAGCAGATTTATTTTTTAAGTTCCAGAAAAAACATTTTCTTTCCTTTTTTTGAGGTCATCCATCAGTTGCATTCTTTGTCTTCCTGGTCCCCTATTTTTTTTTCCACCATGTCTTCTATGATTTTAAATCAATAAGTAATTTATTCCCATAAGGTGATCCCTCCAGTTGGCCTTTGTTCATAGAATCGTTCTATTTTCATTTACTCTTCTTAGAACTCCTTAATTTCATTTTTGAACTATAAATTATAGCTTAGTTAAAGACATTAAAATTTTGAATCATTAGAGATATGCCTTGATTCCCCATTACCTCTTACTACCCATCCGGGCTGTCTGCTTATTTACGCTAATGAACTAGCAAAGAGGACGATAGGATTTAGTGGAAATATATCGACATTTAATTGAAAGTGGAGTGGAAATTCATTGAGTAAAGAGCAGCTCAGTACACCTGGCTGTGATTCGAACCCCATCGCTGGTTAACCAGATTATGATATGATGACGTCTTTGTCCGCGCGCCCACTGGTGCGAGTCAGTTTGATTCCTACCAGAGGAATTGTGAGTCAACTTGCCACTTTGCAGAGTGTTATGTTTTCTCTCCTTACTTAAGGCCGGATGGTAGAGATTGCGAGTTAAGGTCAGTATCTAGTTTTTATAGCAAAAAAAATCAACTATTCCCCCAGTAGAAATATAGAGTTTAATGTTTTTCACATGGTGATATCAACATTTGTTGAATATCTCTAAAGAGTGTCCTGGAATTTAATGACAACTTTTTCTCTTAATTTAAAAAGTTTGTCATCTGATGCCGGTATGCTCATGGCAGATATTCAACAATTGTTTATATAACCATGTGAAGAACATTACGTTCTATGTTTCTACTGGAGCAATATTTGATTTATTTTGACCAAAAAAAAGTGTTGTTATAAAAACTGTAAAAACAATGGCCCTATCTCGTGTACCTCACACTCCCACCAGAAGTCTTATTGAATAAGACCCGTGCCAATTATTCCGTTTGGGCAATATTGAAGTATTTATAATAGCTATGAAACGTGGCAGTTGCAGATCACATGATTGGACGTTAACTTCTGTAACACTCGAAGATAGTTCCTTTTTAACGAAATTTTTACTGTCCTGGAGGGAGATTGGTTGTAAAATACGAAGCAAAGTCCATGTAATTGGTGTTTTACAACGCGCGGGCTACACCTGCGCCAGAAGCAAGCCGAGCAAGACTCCGGACATTATAAATCAGGTCCAGGGATCACTTCTCCTCCGATACACCTGCAGAAACTTTATTTATTGGTCCGACACGAGGGAGTAACGCATGTTTGAATATGTTAGCAAGTGAACATATGGGGACGGCCATCAACTTTGGGAAAATACAGTACCGTAACATTTTAGTGGGAATTAACTTTTTTTTAAATTGCAAACATATTTTTTGCGGTCAACATTGATAGCATTTTAATTTATTATAATATTGTTTTATTAGTTATTTGTATTATCTATCAAAATCGACAAGTCGACTTCGTTGATCTTGGAGAGTGAACCGATGTTCGTGGGTTGAAACCCAGGTGAGGTCGTTAAATTTTTACTGAGCGAAAAAAATCCATAGCACGAATTCCTTCAAAGGGAAAGTAAAGCCCTTGGTCTCATGTCGATTGTGGGATGTAAAAGAACCCTGGAAGTTATGGGAAAATACTTTTCTTGACAAAATTGGTGGGCTCTTTCTCGTTCGCTCGCTCGTAGCAATCCATGAGGCGGGTAGACTGATAGCCCGCTACACCGGAAATTAATCTTTTACAGAAACCGCAACAAGGAATGAACAGAATTGCGAAGCGTTGTTGTGACCCTACGCTCCACATCGGGAGTCAAATGAATAAATAATAATAACTAATCAAAATTGATACACAGGAATAGGTGAAAGAAGATCTAGTAACGCTTTTATTTACCAGATAAGTTTCCTCCTATAAAAATTGGACTATAGGTGGCTCAGGAAAATGCTTTCATTCCATATTTCTGTTACATTATATTCTCGAAAAATGTTTCACCGACATCTATGAACGGGTTAATTCATATGATAGATAGGTCAAGTAGAAAGTGCGTATATGAAATGAAAGTCAAGGTCACGGCTCATCTTGAGATATGGAACTACTGATATATGTGAGTTGGTTAGCTACGTTCCTTAATAATTAGTAGGTGACCTGGTGGTCTAGGGGTAAGGTGTCGGACTTTTGTACTGGGGTCCGGGGTTCGATCCTCGGTCCCGGCACAGATCTATCTGATTGCCAAACCCTTCCTTCTCCTTTGACAAGACGTGTATTAATCATAGCTTGTGAATGTGAGGAATGCCAGACTTCCACCGTGGTTCGGATTCCACGTTAAACTGTAGGTCCTCCATTTCATCTCACAATCCCCCTGCCATTACACATTAGCGTAAGTGCGTACAATCCAAACGGGTAGTAAGACGCGGTGCTAATAATAATAATAATAATAATAATAATAATAATAATAATAAATAATTGATGAATTCGGAGCTATTTTGCATCTTAACTTGACGTACATAATAAGCCCTCCAAGCGCTATCACACTTAGACGCCAATGTATTAAATAGAAAAAGAGGAAAGAAAAAGAAGATTTCATCCTGTGAGGTATTTTGTTTAACTGATGATAATATTTCCCCTATTTTGCTGACGAGCATAAGCACTTGTTCAACTACCCACGACTTGCGCATGGACAGAATTGAATTGCATTTCAAAATTATAATTTTATTGTTTCCTATTCCTCCACGGATTTTTTAATCTACATTTTGGCAGAAAGACTCCTACAGGAAATGTCAGTGAATAAAACAAATAACCTGAGTTGTTGACTTTTTAAAAAATGCGTTTACTTAAATAACCTCTATATATTAAAAATATATTTTGAATGACACTGTAGCTATATTTTGTTTACTATTTACGAATGTATAGGTTTTTTTCAATATTTTAGCTTTAAAACTCGCCGGATTTAACGTAGCTAGCTACGAGTATTATCATTGGAAATCCTATCTTAACCAGCCGCTACCTGGAGGCAAAGTCCTCAACGAAGATGTAAGATTTACCGGAAAGAGTTAGCATCTTTCAGGAGTGCATTCACCAAAATATAGGTATCGTTGGGTAATATATAGAGCATATATTTTAACATAAACATGTAATACATATATTTACTTGAATTAACTATGTTCCCAGAGTATATGAGCATTCTGTATCGTAGCGGTTTGTAGTATACTGATGGCAAATGTTATATTGAGACATCTACGTTGAACATGTTCTAATAGGACATAGACCAATGTTACTTCTTGTTATTGTATTTGATAGATACCTTTTAATTATTTTATATTTACGAATTACATCTGTTCGAGTTATTCTCACTTACTTTAATTAATGGAGTAGGGAAGAAGTAGGTAAAATTTAGAGAGAAGATACCTGAATTTGCGTGGAGGGAGGGTGGGAAACCCATCTATAAAAAACATTAAAGTACGCCTGACTAATATGTAATCCCAACCTCCCCAGAGATTATTAAACCAGTAAAGGCGAAACGGGTGCCTTGGTCTACGTGCCCACCGATATGGATCTAACTAATTTATTTATTTTTTATTGGGAATATTTAATGTGTGCTTGATGAAAAGACAACATCAGGACAAGGTTTACAACTCAACATTTTAAAAGGAGTTAAAAACCCAACTTAACCTAGTAACAGTCTACGTACTCCATGTGTACTACAAGACTGCAATTTTCCAGTTGACAAATGGATTGTGGGTTGAGGTCCAACATGGTGTACTGACGGTGGGTTTTTTCCTAAATGTTTTCCCAATCTCACTCCAGGGAAATACTGGTTCACCTCCTATAAATTAATCCTTTCTCACCCCAGGTCTAATAGTGTAAATATGAGTACAACCTGACCAGGAATTAAGACGCGAATCAAAAAATAAAAAGTAGAAAAATAAAAGCAACGCCTGACATTAAACACCCATCTTAAGGCACCCGCCTCGGTCAGTGAAAAATATATCAATCGCTGTCAGGTCACATGGCTTAAAATACAATGGTCTGTGTCGTTTTATGGAACTACCTCTCTATTCTGTCTAATCGTATGCATCCTTTTGTCCTTCACCTAAAACCACCCTTGTTCATGTCAATAAGAAAGAGAGGAAAGAAAACTATTAAACTTTTTATCTCAAGGTAGAGAGCAAGGCTCGCTGAAGTTCTCAACTATCTTAAAATATTATAAAAAGTCTCTATTTTTTTAGAGGAAGGGTAGATCTAGAACCCTTTTTCATCAAAGCCTAGTCCCACAGCTCCACTAATATTATTAAAAAGTCGTTAAAAATGAGCTAGTGTCACATTTCCACACATTTTATACTATTAATAAAACTCAAAATATATAGTTGTTAAGGAAAAAGAGCCCTGTTGGAATATTTTAACTTTATTTTTAAATAACGCATCATAGAATTAAATATTTCGTTAAGAGCTGAACGTAGTAATTTCTCTTACCCAGGCGGCTTCCTTAACGCCAAACCAAGAATTAGACATGGACGGCTATTTTCCTCACCCCTGTTTCCATTCTACAGTATGAGGAAACATCGGCCTTTCTCTACCCCGGTCTGTCCACACCTAGATTGAGAATCACCGTGTAAAGATGTAATAAAACTTACATCAAGATAACCGGTGCAATCAGCTGGGTTTTTTTTTATTCTTTACGACCTTTCTTTACTGCGGCCACACCCGGAACAAATCAACGCAACCTTAATATTTCTGTCTGATTTGATTTTGGAAGCGTGAACAGTTCTCTCCACAGTTTATTGGTTGGGAAACCAGAGATTTACTTGTACCTCTGTTTCAAAACTATGCTAACACGAGTTGTAATCCTTTAGTGCCTCGTTAAAAAAATAACTAAAAGGAATAAAACGAGTAACTCATTCTGGGAGTCCTCACTTCTCCACTTCCGTTAACGAGTATAAACATCCAATCTACTAAATGCGCCTGGGTAACATTGATTTTAATTTCAATTTTTTTTTTTTCATATTTTAGATAGACATTTGCCCCCATGGACATTTTTAATTTACATCCTGGCAGGAAGATTTGTACAGGCCATTTTGTGTGTGCGAATAAACCAAATAGCCTTAGTAGTAAACGATATTTAAAACAGTACTTTGAATAAAAAAAATTCTTCAAGATTAAAAAAAAATGCCAATAGTGTGACGACGTGGAACAAATCTTATAATTATCTATGGTTGTTTAAAACTCGCCGGATAAAACGTAAATGTATTAACCTGGCAAAACTTATCTTGACTTGTCGTGACGTCACAAGTAAGAAACGTCATTCTTAGAAAGAATGTTTACTGCATATTATCTTCAGATTGTTTTGGTTGTATTTATTAGTGTTTAGTTCACAATAAAGCTGGGTTTATATTCATGCATAATGCATAGCTAATAATGAATATTGCATAGTGTACAGTGCACAATTCATAGTAAAAATACAACTGTTTATAATGAAACGTAGTGTTTAGAGTTGGTCTTACTTACCTACTATATTCCATTAAGAACTCGAAAGTTCATTGCCACACTTACAAAAGAACGACACCTATCCCTGTCTTAAGCTAGTTCTATACAGTTCACCTCATTAAATTATTTCTCTACCTTGAGCTAGTTCTATCCAGTTCACCTCATTACACTCTATCTCTACATTGAGCTAGTTTTATCCAGTCCACCTCATTACACTCTATCCCTATCTTGAGCTAGTTCTATCCAGTCAACCTCATTACACTCTATCTCTACCTTGAGCTAGTTCTATCCAGTCCACCTCATTAAACTCTACCTTGAGCTAGTTCTATCCAGTCCACCTCATTACACCCTATCCCTATCTTAAGCTAGTTATATCCAGTCCACCTCATTAAATTCTATCTCTACCTTGAGCTAGTTCTATCCAGTCCACCTCATTACACTCTATCTCTACATTGAGCTAGTTTTATCCAGTCCACCTCATTACACCCTATCCCTATCTTGAGCTAGTTCTATATAGTCCACCTCATTAAACTCTATCTCTACCTTGAGCTAGTTCTATCCAGTCCACCTCATTACACTCTATCTCCACCTTGATCTAGTTCTATCCACTCAACCTCATTACACCCTATATCCTTCAGGTGCATTCTAATTTTATCCTCCCATCTGCGTCCAGATCTTCCCAATGGTCTCTTCCCATTGGGTTTGCCAGCCTATCTTCTTCCATTCGCGGTCAATGCCCTGCCCACCGTAATCTACAAGACTTATTATCCTAATAACAATGTCTTGTGATGAGTACACGTTATGTAAATCATCATTATGTAACCTCCTACACTCTCCACTATCTTCATCCCTTTTTAGGACCAAACACAACATATTATGCCTGCTAGTTAATAAATAAAAATTCCTATTAGCAGTGTAAAAATAAAATAAATGGTACGGCACACCGCACAGACTTTCTCTCTCTTTCTATAAACTCGTAAGATTTCTGAACGGAATAATGTACATTGTATCATCACCACTCCACATAAGAACACGCATAAAATAATATACAATGATATATAATCAATGAGAAAAGAGGCGCATCTTTGTCCACCTAAGAGCATTTCAAACAGTTTAATGTCTTCCACAAGGGTCAACACTTCGTATTAAAATTTCGATTTCTGGTTAAAATTTTAACATTTTATAAGGTGTTGCAGATCTTCAAGTCATCGCATTGATATTTAATTATTCATTTATACATTTTGACCAATAAAAAATGTAAATATTGACTATTGAGTCTAAAATGGAGATAGATCATTGCTATGCAAACATTTCTCCTAAGAGATTTAAGGAAAAATAACATACTTTTTTAGATACTTATATTTAATTACTCTATGGCATTGGAGAATTATTGCGTTAAGACTTAAGTAGTATATGTTTACAACTAAAGCTCACAAAATTGTATTAATATATTTGCAAATATCTCAGAAACTGTTGCTTTTATAAAAATATATGTCAAATAAAAGTTTTTTATTTCTAATAGTCCTACAATTTTGCAATGATAAGTTGTTTAGTTTCTCAAATAGTTGTGGAGATACGGAAATTAACGCTTCTGTAAAGTACCCTAAAAATCATTTTCATAGGAAAATGAAAATAGCCAGTTTATTTATAATCTTAATCAACGCCTAGATACGAATTTTAATCAAAATCGTTTGAGCAGATTTTGAGAAAACCAAATTTTTCTCTTTTCGCCCTTCAGTAAACTACCCTTAATTTTAAGTTTTTATAGACACACAGACAGACGGCATTGCAAAGACTATTTTTTAGGGTTCGGGGGGTCATGAGACGTCGACATCCATCAACATTTCAGGTTAGTTTTTTTTACGGTCGCAATACTTAAACTTTAATGTCCAAAAAGTTAAAAAATTCATATAATTGCGTATAGATTGAAAGTTATTGATTTTATAAAAATATGTTTCGGATAAAATATCTGTATTATAAATATATATACATATTTGTAATGCTAAGTAATTTCATATCTCAAATAGTTTCGGAGCTATTATAAAAAATGTTAATTTACGCATCAGACCGGAGCCCTTAAAGCCATTTTGCCGAAATATTGAGAGTAGCCATTTTGTTTGGAATATTTATTAATGTTCATAAATGAAATTTAATCAAAATCGTTAGAGCCGATTTTGAGAAAATCGACTTTTTCTCTTTTTTCCCTTCAGTAAACTACCCTTAATTTTAGGGGTAGATATCCAATTCCAAAAACCCCTCGGGGCAACCCTATGAAAACCCTAGATATCAAGTTTCAGCTCAATCGGTAAAATAGTTTAGGCTCTAGTTGGAGGTACAGACAGACAGACAGACAGACAGACAGAAAGAAATTCAAAAACCACTTTTTCGGATTCAGGAAGTCATGAAACGTCAAAATTCATCAAAATCTCGAGTTCGATTTTTTTGACGATCACCATACTTTCTCTACCTGTAAGATAGAAAGTAAAAATAGCAAAAATAAGTAAATCTCCAGAAAAACTGTTAGCCCGGGCGTGACTCCCACATCAGTGCAGACAGCTGTCAGTCAAGTCTAAAACCTTCTATGCTTGTACTCAAACCTACTCATTAGAGGCTCATAAAAATATACTTGCAAAAGGAATGGTGGGAGAAGGTAGGGAAATGGGGAGGCTTGTAATCTTGGTACTCGTTAACAGCAGCTATCTTCGTAACATCACCTTTGACGTGACTAATAAAAATAATCTCTCACCCGCCTCCTTTTTCATTTTTTAGGAAGAGAGAAAATAAGAAAGGTAAAACAAATGATCTTTCGATAGATTGTTATCTGCGGATTGGCCCTTAGGAAAAAATGAAGGGCGTCTTCTTCAGGAATTCCTTAAACTGTCGAACTTCTTATTCTAATCGACCAGTGGTCGCGATTTCGGTGGACTTGAATCAAATAACGATCTTTCCTGGATATGTGAGGGGGTGAATACTACACTAATTTAAATAGGGCGAGTGCAATCGATAAATTCCCATTTGTCAAAGTTCACACTTAAGGCCTCGGTCAGAGAGAAAATATTAATTGATGTCAGGTCACACGGATTAAAATACAATGGTCTGTGTCATTTTCTGGAACTACTTCTCTATTTTGTCTAAGCTTATATTCCCTTCTGCCCTTCACTTACAACACCTTTTTCCATGTCAATAAGAAAGTGGGCAAAGAAAATTACGAAACTTCTTATCTCGAGGTTGAAAGCAACTCTAACTGCTAGTTTTCAAATATCAAAAAGTTACTGTATTTGTTAAAGAAATGCTAAATATAAAGCCCTTTTTCATCAATACTAGTCTCATAGCTCTGAAAATATGATTAAAAAGTCGTTTAAAATGAAATAATGTAACATTTTCACGCATTTGTTTCTATTAATAAAGCTCACTATAGGGCTGTTAAGGAAAAATATCTCTGTTGGAATCTTTTGACTTTATTTTGGCATGAGCCATATTTTGAAATAACGCATCATATAAATAAATATTGCGTTATAGCTGAACGTCTGCGTGCCAATTTCTCGCTTACCGAGGTGGACCCTTATTGTGAATTCACACGTTCGCCGGAAAACAAGCGCAGAACAGAAACGTAGTCACGTGACAAGCTCTAAGCCAATTACAAGATTTCCGCCTAATCGGCGCGAGCTGTTCCACTAAAGTTCAACTTTGTCCGCTCTGCCTAAGATGTTCGGCACAGTAGAACCAATGAAATCTCATAACCAACTCTCTCAAATCAGTTCGCATGTGCATTTGACAACGCATGCGCTCTACATCCAGAAGTTAGCAGACAGCTTCATTGGTCTTTGTGAAGATATTTGAAATAGCCCGTTAATGGAAAGCGTGTGTATCAGTTTATGCCACTACATAGCATTATTGTTTGAAAACATCGATCGGAAGAATGATCTAAAATATTTGCTTATTTATTAGAAAATAAAATATGTTGATAATTAATCAGCTGTTTTAATTAGGCGTTGCAATGCATGTTGGTCAACAGCGTGTGAATGGCTGCACCACTGAGGATGATTCTTCTTTCTATTTTCGGCGAACGTGTGAATCAAGCTTTACAGTTTTGATTTATCCAAACGACGTTAACACCAGGAACATTATCAGATGATTTACACTAATGCAATGACAGCAATTCCAGTTCTCCTCTCACAATCACGTATCGACTACAGCGCTTTGTGGTTGAATGTGTCACCAACATCAGTTCTCGCTGTATATGTTAATATTCCAACGTTGTAAACAAAGCCTCTACGATGTACATCAACCCCTTCCCTTGGCATTCTATGATCTTAAATTAATACAGGATAATTTTCATCTCCACTTTGGCTCCATGAGCGGGTGGTTAGAATGGTCTACGGGTCTAAAGTCCGACACACTAGATCAGTAGATAGCGTGTCTGCCTACTTAGATAAGGTTCCCGAGTTCGATTCCCGGCATGGCCGAAACATCCTTCGTGTAATTGGGGTTTTCACGTTCGCGGTGATGAATTAACGGTGGGGGCGCTTGGTGTTGTGTCTGTTCAAGATTTAAATTGGTTTATAAGTTGTGTGCTGATACAATCAGTCGGTTCAGAAAGTTCTCACACTTCCAATCGAAGACTGCATCAGATTATTCGAGCGGTGAAGTGCTACTACTTGCCAATGATCATAGAAACTGTGTCAAACGCCATCTATCAGCCTTGTTGTAAATTAACACGGTGTTGAAAATCGGAACCCTTTAAAATATATTGTTTGCGTCTAGTCTTTTTACATTTTTTAAAACTAAAATCAAATCATACCGAAAAACAATTTTATACTATTGGTGATAGTAAATGATAGTTGTAGATCGATTAATCAACTTCTTAATAATATGAAACATGTCTGTATTAGCAACCCATATAGTTTAAAACAATCAACTTCGGTGGCCACATGGTCTAAACTCTAAGGATTCAATTTTCGTGTTGGACTAGACTGCCGATGCAAAGGAAGATTGCGGTTCGAATACCGGTCGGGTGCACTGAGAGTGGCTTTTTCTAAATGGTTTCCCACTCTCCCTCCATGTGGGCACATTTCCTTTGAATCCAATCTTCCTCATCCTTAACTCATTACAGTAGTTAGTACATACGCGTATCAGAATAGGCAGTAAACGTTATAAAAAAAAAAATGCGGATAAGGAAAACATTCTGAGCTCTAACAGACGAAATAATAATAATAATAATAACAATAACACAGTTTTCAGTCAAACACAGCACCAAGGAAGTGTTGACGTCGTATTGCTTCTGTCCTTGAACTCAAGGGCGTGTGAGGGGCGCATTGGCATCCTTGGTGACAATTCGGACGGATCTACACCTGTGCGCGTCCTCACCAATGCAACTGGTAAGGATACATGAAGAGGCGATGACGCATTAAGCTTGATTCACACGCTCGCTCAAAATAGAAAGCGGAATCTGCCTCAGTGGCGCAGCCACTCACACGCTGTATGTTGTTGACCCATCATGCATTGAAATGCAAACTTAAAAAGATTATCAACATATATTATTTTCTAGTTAATACACATATATTTAAGATCATTCTCCCGATGGATGTTTTCAAATTATAATGCTGTGTCGTAGCACATTCCATTACACCAATAAATGCGGCTATTAACGGGTTATTTCAAATCTCACAACGACCAACGAAGCTGTCTGCTTGCTTCTGGCTGTATAGCGCATGCGCACTGATTTGAGATGGTTGGTTCTCCTGTGCCGAACATCTCAGGCAGAGCGAACGAAGTAGAGATGAGTTGAACTTTAGTGGAACAGCTCGCGCTGATAAGGCGGGAATCTTGTGATTAAATTAGAGCTCATCACGTGACCCCCGTTTCTGTTCTGCGCTATTTTTCAGCGAACGTGTGAATCCACAGTAAGTAGAAGATTCAGAGAGATCTCATGTCACCATTCAGTGGACATCTTGTCCATGTGAACCAGTCCTTGACTCTTGACAAGCACTCTTAAGGAGGGTCTTGGGACCGTGACCTTGACGGGTCTGTATCTTCATAACATTCGGTTAACTTTCTAATATAACATCAAGCTGATTCCTTTCTCTCTCTACGCCCACGCTTGTCTGACGGAAGGTCAGCCTTCCTCAAATATTAGATCACCGTCTTCCAAAGGCTAGGCTTGATTCCTTTCATGGGGTCCGGGTCATCCGCACCATGGTATATCGCAAGGTCTGCCATCGATTCTCCGTCTAATTTAGCTGCCAATCAACAAACATGATTCACCCTAGTGCTGGACAAGTGGTCAGAGAAGCTGACAAGTCTGGTTGGCCTTGATTATATCTTCCGCACTCTCTGTCCATCTATTAAAAAAAAATTGATTTAAAAATAAAAAGTAAAAATATCAAACATTAACAAAAGATATTCATATCTATCAAAGAGCCTTTAAAATGTACACAATCTTAAAGGTGAATATTTCCGATAATTTTCCTATGGGAGATTTTTTTCGATAAAAGTCGTTAAATCATTGAATCCCAAGGGAAGGGGATGTATTCGTATAAGCTTTGACTATAATAATGAAGTATTAATATATCTGGTCTAAAGCAGACCCGGCATTAGTGACACATTCAACCACCAAGCGCTTTGGTCAATACGTGAATGCAAGAAGAGAACTGTAATTTCTGTTATTGTAACTCATTTTATAATGTTTCGGGTTCTAATGTCTTTAGGATAAATTAAACAGATGTGTAAACTTTAAAACTTGAGATATCTATATCTCGCTCATTTTATTTGAATAAATGGGAAAGGTTCCATCTCAGATATTTACACAGCCTGTAAAAGCTGACAAATGAATAGAATAAAGACGATCTGGTGAAGTTTCGAGTCGTCAGATGAGGGCCAGTGAAGGATGGGCTGTTTAAACATAGTCAAACCCCGTCACCAGGAATCCGATTAATATTGTGAGCCCATACACAGATTTTTTTTAGCACCGCGTTTTACTACCCGTTCAAGCTCTTCGATTTTGTACTAATTAAGCTAATGGGCTAAGATTTGGGAAGGTTGAATTTAGAGGAATTAAACCCGCGTTTGCGTGGAAGAAGAGTGGAAAACCATCTAGGGAAAACCACCAGTTCACCCGACCGAGATTCGAACCTCAATCTCCCTGCCCCCGGCAGTCTAGCCCAACACGAAACTAGCGTGGCACAAATACTTGATCCTTTTTTTTTAAAGCACAAGTGACCGCCTCTTTATTCTAGTCGTCAGAGCTCCTGGCTACAGATCCAGAGGTCCAAAGTTCGATCCTAGGTGCTTTCAGATTTTCTGTGAAGCATTGGTTCTGGAACAGGGTCACACTCAGCCTCGTGAAGACAAATGAAGAGTTACTTGAACGGTAAAGAAGCGGCTCCAGTATGTAAAACTGAGATTAACAGCTGGAGGGTTTGTTGCGCTGACTACATAACACCCTATACCCACAGAAGTTGGCACTACCTTCGCCAGCAGGTGGTGGCAGCTTTGTCAGTTTAGCTCGATTTCGGGCTTACGCCATGATTTTTTTTTTTTTTTAGAAACAAGTGCCTGAGATTAAAGTCCTCTTGGATGGTATTTGCTCCGAACTCAGTCACGAGGACAAGTTTTTGAGTATTCATCAATCAGAAGTATTTGATACGACTTTATAAATAAATGCACAATGTCTAAAACATGTTTATGCACGTATTTATGATTCAATTTTGGAGGAAGGGGGATGAGGGCAGTAGTGGGAGGGGAGGTGTCCTAGAGCCCTCACTCCTTAATGTAACAAAACGTCGTCTTGTGGCTCTTAAATGGACAAGCCCGCGATGCATATTTCTTGACGTCACAGTTTATGAAAATATCTGACTTCAGCTGACCCCTCAACACCTTAGACGACTCTATAACTCAAGAAGACCCTTTATATCGCGTACAGTATAGATTAAAGTAATAATTCATAAATAATATTACATATTATTTTATTTATATCCTATCCGCTTCAGTGGCTGAACGGTCTATGGCGTCACTCTCGTGTTAGACTGGCATTCTGATGACATGGAGATTGAATTTCGAATCCCAGTCGGTTCTACCGAGGGTGTTTTTCCCTAAATGGTTTCATACTCTCCTTCCACGCAAATGCTGGTAGATTAGCTCTAAAATTCTTTCTTCCTCATCCCTACACAATTAAGACCCTAACTTATAGCCTACGCCATATTGGATCTTGAAAAGTAAGTTTGCTGCCTTTTAGAATAAACGAAGGCTACACTAAAGGAGTTTCAATTAAATGTAAGTTTCAAGTTTCAGAACTTCACTCATACACTCAGTCACTCATACATATACAAGCCTTGACTACTTGCCTGCACATAATTGATCCTTGTATTTTGTCTTCCGTTTCAAGGAAAACTTCTCCATAATCCTTCTATTTTGGCGAGCTTACATAATAACATCGGTTCTCGAGTAAAATCTTTGCAATGGTTACCTAATGATGTATTTCTGTACGAAATACGTGATGAAATGACTGAGTAAATATGAACAAGATGTAACATTTGTGGGTTTTATCGCACACTGGTCTCGCCAAGATGGGGAAATGACTCTCCGATGGATGATAGGACATTTCCTGAGAAATGACTCACCATTGTATGAAAATAATCAATATAGTGTACGGCAAAGGATAGTTGTAGGTGTATTAAATCTATAATAGCGTCTAAAGAACGTTGAATATTCCAATATCAGGTAGGCCTGTAAGAATGTTTGCATCGCGTCCTTCCAGCCGTCTTGGCTGTTCTTTGTAATTACAATAAATATTTGTTGTCTGGAGAAAGTAGATTTTAGAGGATACGAATAGTGAATGGAAAAACAAAAGTAGGTCTTCTTCATCCACCGTGGATTCAAACCCCGACCTCTTCACCACAGGTAAAAACAAAACTAGAAGATTCAATAAATCGAAAAATGACACATGGACACTGGAATCGAACCTGGGACCTTTGGCTTAGTACGCCAATGCTCTAACCCATCGGTTCCCAACCAGGGGTACGCAAGAGGCCATTAGGGGGTACGCGAAAATAAAACGGTAATGGCGGCCACCAGCTTAAAAAAAGAACAAAAGAATTAAAAAAGATGATAAAGAATTTTTCAAAGTAGGTAACGGTTTTTACTAATATTGTCAGTTGTAATATTGGCCTTCCTATCAATAAAATCTTCAATGAAAGAGGGGTTGAGTCCGCTGGTAGGATCGGCCCTCCCTCCTCCCACCCGCGCCCAACCCCTCGCCTACATCCCTCCGCTCAGGATTGGCGCTCTTCTTCCTCGCGGCTCATCCTTCCTCTGTGTTTTAGATTTAATTGTTGACGCGTACTGGGCTGGGCATAAAAACAAATAATTAATTAATTCGTGTTGTGTTTAAATTTTGTTGTGGGTCTTTGTATTGAGTCGTGTTCGTGTTATTCCAATAATCCTACGTTAATTTTTCTACCAACCACTTACTATTCACGTGATTTACGATCAGTGGCTAAAAACTGGATCTGTGCGGAAGCGGAAGTTGATTGAAACACCAAATGAAGTACCGTGCACATCATCCGACACTGATTGGACCAACATTACGACACCACAACAGGTACAAGATCCAGTGCCAGAGCAGGTGAGTAAACAAACTGCAGTTTCTTATTCTTCATTAGAGGGATTCATGTATATGAGAAGAGGAATGCCCTAAGTCCCTCTGTGTTGTATGTGGTGAAGTATTAAGCAACGGTTCAATGAAGCCTTCTTTGCTCACACGGCATTTACGTACCAAACATCCCGAGCACAACGATAAAGATGCCATATTTTTTTTAAGGTTGAAACTTCAGAGTTATGTAAACGTGAAAACATATTTTGAATTTGCCAAAAGTGATTCTGTTAAAGCTACTGAGGCCTCATACTACATTAGCTATCGTATTGCGAGACGAGGTAAAAACCACACCATTTAACCGTGTCTCAAAGATGCTGTCAGATGCATGCTTGGAGAGGAAAGTGTTCTTATAATTAGTTTAATATCTCTCTCCACACGGTGTCTCTAAGAATACGGGACATGTCAGATGATGTTGAGAGCACAGTCATAAGTCACGTCAAAGATTGTGCATTTTTTTTCTATCCAAGTCGACGAAAGTACCGACGTTGCGCAATATTCTGTGCTACTTTTAATTACTAAGTACTTGGAAGACTTAGAATTCTAAAAGAATCTCCTTATTGGTCACCCATTGAAGGGTCGTAAGTCTGGTAAAGACTTATTTGAAGCAATTGATCATTATTTCGTTGAAAAAGGAATTCAATGGTCAAAATGCGTTGGGCTCACCACAGATGGAGGAAAATCCATGGAAGGTTGCTACTCAGGCTTTCGTGCACGTGTGGCAGAAGTCGCCCCCAAAATGAAATGGTGGCACTGTTGTATTCACAGACAGATCCTCCCATCAAAACTTTTGCCTCCAGATTTGCAAAACGTTCTTGATGAAGTGGTCAAAGTTGTCAACTTTATCAAGGTGAATCATACCAACTCCAGGTTATTTAAATTGCTGTGTGAAGACATGGACATCCTTTACAACACTTTGCTTTTGCACACTGAAGTTAGGTGGTTGTTCCGAGGTAAATTCCTGAAGCGGCTGTCCGAACTTCGACACGAGGTAGCCCTTTTTTTTGGAAGAACATCCTTTTAAAAATCTTGGATCCAGGATTCATGATTTTGAATGGCTACAAAGCCTTGCATACCTGAATGACATTTTCCACCAGATTAATAAACTCAATCTTTCACTTCAAAAAAATGGTAACATTTTTCAAGTTGTCGACAAAATTGAATCCATGAAAAAAAAATTTTGGGGGCAAAGTGCATTAAAAAAGGACAGGCTGAAGTGTTCGAAACACTTCACGATTTCTCGTCACAAGCCGAGCTAAATTTAACAGTCGGTGATAAGATAATTGAGCACCTGGGAGGATTAAAATCCTCATTGGAAAAATATTTTTCAGAGCAGGAAATGGGTTGTCAGTGGATATCTAATCCTTTCAAAGAAGAGTATTTTGAACCGGCTTCATTGTCAATTAATGAAAAGGAGAAGTTGCTAGAGCTCGCATCAGATACCACTCTGAAGAACCTCTTATATGGCGGAATGGTGAACCTAGTCAGTTTTTGGGCTCGTCACGGTGACGAATACAATGAACTTTATAGAAAAGTCATAATGTGTTTGTTGATGTTTGCTAGCACTGAGCTTGTTGAACGGGCGTTTTATTCGTATACTTATATCAAAATAAATATAGAAGCAAATTAGACGCAGCTCCGGATTTGAGATTGTATTTAACCTCTTTTGAGCCTTATTTTTCAAAACTTTTAAATTCAATACAGTCCCAAATATCACATTAATTTTTCTTTTTTTCAATCTTTGTGTTAATTTGTTTGCTTACTTCAAAAATAAAAATAAAATTATGAAAAAATAGACCATTTATTTTAATTCAACATATACCTTTTTTGGAGAAGTTTCCGGTATCTGTAATAGGTGAAACAGATGGGGGGAGAAGATGCCTGGAGGATTTGGGGTAGGGGGTACGCGTAAAGGAACCGAGCCAGCTGGGGGTACGCAGTCTGAAAAAGGTTGGGAACCACTGCTCTAACCATATGTAGCTGGTGATTTCCCCATGCCTATCACGGACTCTGCCTTAAAATATGAGTGAAAAATGACCCTGGCTGGGTACGGAAAGATTCCTAGATAGCTTAGTGGCTAGATCATTGGTGTACAAAGCCAAAGGTCACGGGTTCGATTCCCGTATCGAGGTGTCATTTTTCGATTTAAAATAATATATTTAGATGCGGCTATAACCGTAACTAACAAATATAGTAGAGTGGCTATTTCATCCGTCAAACTAGACGATCCAGACGTTTATTCCACTTGATCACCGATGCGAGCTATACTTTTTTTTTTGTTGAATATAGGTAGGAGGGCATTTATTCCCTTCAATGTTTTAGTCCATTCTATAACATTCGAACAAAACCGGACGCTCGATGTAACCCCGTATCGCAGTGTAGTATGACCGAAAACACACACTCACACACACATAATCCTTTGACGAGAACCAAACCACGGAGAGACACCAACCCCTATTTATACTGATAGCTACGCGGCTAGATCACAAAGCTTCTACGTACATTGTTAGAAGCATCCCCTTTCTGACAGAAGCTTTTAATCCCCGCGGGGGATATATATCCATGTATGTGTAGTTCAATGTGATGATCAGGAATAGCAGTCTTACAAGGGGTGGGGAGGTGGACCTAGCCTCTGACACCGGTGTTTTCAAACCCACCCTTCTAGCACTCCTTTACCACCCTTAAGAGCGTGCATCACTTACCCGTCAACTCTGTAATACAGTTGGCTAGAAATAGTAAATGTACACCAACACTATTGCACGTAGATAATTTATTATTAAACATTATTGGAGATAAAGCGTTAGTAGAAATTAATAATACAAAACATTGTGGAAATATTAAATTATATTTGGATAAAAACTGCTTTGGAAAGGCCCTTTTTTGACCATTAAAGAATGGGCTCACAGCTAAGCACTGTGCACAAATCTTCATTCTGTCATAACAGGGCATACTGTAGTTATTAACAAGAAACTTTGTCTCTTTGTCCCCCATCGTCACTGCGGAAAATTTCAAGTAATCATTCAAATACGAATGCACTGCACACATTTATGACATATCGTAGGTGTTTTCTTTTCCCTTCTACTCCCATACCTCGCGCGAGCCAGGAGCTGAGCCAGGAGCTGAGTTAGGCCTGCCATGATGCACGCTCTTAAAGCCCTCTCTTACTGAAGCAAGGATTCATGCTGGGAGAGTTGGATGGGAAGAAATTAATTGAAAACTAGGAGCAGGGATTTTCTCCGGAATTTAAAACGAACGTAATTTAACGAGTTTGTTCCCTGCCTGGACAGATGGTATGATTGGGCTTCCCTCCCCCCTTTTCATTCACCCGCTTTATATCCCTTCCACCCCTTTTAGAAGGGTGAGTTAGTCAGGCCATCAATCAAGTGTAGCTTGTAGCAAGTCAGTAGTAAGCACTTATATGAGTTGAACAGGAAAAGTTTGGCTCCTTCATTGCCCACTCGTGTCTGTAGGGAGGGCATTTAATTTCTTCTAATTTTTTTATAATATTTAGCACCGCGTCTTACTACCCGTTTGGGTTATACGCTTAAGTACTAATTACTCTAATGGATTAGGAATTGGGAGGGTTAAGATTCGAACCTCGATCTCCCCGTCCTCGGCGGTCGAGCTCAACACGACTGGCGCGTTAGCCAACTACGCCACCGAGGCGGGTTTCTTCTAATTCCCTGCTTATAAGAGCGGTGTGTCCGTACTTAAATAATTACTGAATTATTGCAGTACAACTTTCATAGGAAGAGCCTTATCTGACAGCTAGAAAAGGTTGGGTGTTTTTTACCCTCGCCTCATACTACTCGTTCGGGATGAACTCAAATGTACTAATTGGGCTACGCTAATGTGATAGAGATGAGGAAGGTTGAATTTAAAGTAAGTATACCCGCAATTTTATAGAAAGAAAGTGGAAAATCCTTTATTTAAAAAAAAACCACCCGAGCACACCCGACTGAGTTTCGAACCCTCAATCTCCACGTCATCAGTACAATATATTGCGAGAGTGACGCCTTCGCTTGTTCGACCACTGAAGTGGATTTGGGAAATTTACTTGAGCTACATTCATGTATTCACACCTAAAGTCATGTTATCTGCCGCTGCCAATGTTGACTGTAGAAATTATGTTTGTATTTTACTACAGACTCTTTCTATGGCGCTGTCCATAAATTACGCCCGCCCCCCTTCCCCCATTGTCACACGTTGTCACAATTGTATGAACATCCCTTTTAATATTACGTCATAATCTGACGCATCACCCCTATTTAAATATTATTTTCTATCTGTAGAGCCTATACAACTCTTTTATTGAAACGTGTTCCTACGTGTTCGCCAATATCGACGATCTAAGTCGATGAGTCTATCGTTGTTAGTTTATACGTGCGCGCAGTCGGCTTTATTCACATAGAACGCTGCCCGATACTCTTAATTGTATTGTGACATCACTAGTTATCTGATTGCCCCTTCATCACGGTTGGTCACGCCAATCACTACTCTATCTCTCCCCCTTGATATTCGGACGTAGTTAATGGACATCCCCTATGACAATTATTGGACTCTACAATTAAATTAATTAACGTGTGAATGACCAATTACCGTCTGGTCTAGTTCGAACTATATAACCTGCTTAAGTTAGATGTTATCTGTGGGGGAAGATGGGCTCTTAAGAGCGTTCATCATAGCAGGCCCAACTCAGCTCCCGGCTCGCGCGAGGTTTGGGAGTAAAAGTGAAAAGAAAACACCTACGATATGACAGAAATGTGTGCAGTACATTCGTATTTGAATGATTACTCGAAATATTCCGTGGTGACGATGGTGGACAAAGCGACAAAGTTTCTTGTTAATAACTACAGTATGTCCCTATTATGACAGAATGAAAATTTGTGCACAGTGCTTTATCTGTGAAGATATTCTAAAATGGTGAAATGGGGGACAAAGCGACAAAGTTTCTTGTTAATAACTACATTCTGTCCCTGTTACGACGGAATAAAGATTTGTGCACAATGCTTAGCTATGAAGACATTATAAAATGGTCGAAAAACGGGCTTTTCAATGCAGTTTTTATCCAAATTTCATTTAATATTTCAACAATATTCAATATTTGGAACTTCTATTAACTCTTTATCTCTATTAATGTTTAATCATAAATGATCCACGTGCAATAGTGTTGGTGTAAACTTACTATTTCTAGCCGACTGTGTCACAGAGTTGATGGGTATGTGAGGCACTCTCTTAAGACGTCTGGTTAGAGCTGTATTACCTGCTTAAGGTAGGTTCCAACTGAGGTGGGGGTCGGGCGGGGGTCGCTCTTGATTGCAAACCCTTGGCGTTTCTCCACTCACCGAGTTGCTACAAATAAGCCTCAAGGGCGGCCTGAAAATGTTTGCTGCCGAAACGGGCAATGATTTAATTTGTGTAATTTGTTAAAGGGGGTCGATTCGGTGAATGGCCTTCAATCTTGAACACTTTTGGCTCTCCTTCAAAAAACCTCTTGAGTCCAGGTGTTCTCGTTTACTGCATATTACGACTTAGCTATATTATTTATATCCTTTAAATCTTCACGCAGTTTAAAGGAATAAAGGGCCGACCTCTTTCTTGTTTCATCCGATTGCGCCTCTAAAGGTTTTGGTTTCTATTCTCGGCATGGCTGAATAAATCTTTATTTAAATTGGTGTTATACTTTACATGTTTAGGAAATTGTTGCTACGTCTACCATAAAATTAAGTCAGTTTGTAAGTCTTGCAATGATATTTTTATGTATTTTTCACCGAAACTTTATACCAGTTCGACTTAAATGCTACATTTATTTGTAATTTTGATGACAACTTTTTTTTCTTCATTTGAAAAGTTTCTCATCTAATGCCGCTATGTTCAGGACAGATATTCAACAACTGTTGATATCACCAAGTGAAGAAAATAAATGTTTCTATTGGAGCAATATTTAATTTATTTTGGTACAATTTTTTTTTTTGTAAATTATGTACCTTAACTTGCGTTTCCTTCCACCCCAACTTAAGGTCATGCCTACACCTCCTCACCCTTTTATCCACTTTAAGGGTAACCTGCAACTATGAGTACGCGTAAAAAGGCGTAAGTTTCTTCTTAGCCTTAGTCGTGGCTTCGATTCTCGATTGGGTCTACTGAGATTTTTCTTTCCCTTAAAAAACTTACCATACATTCCTCCAGGCAAATGTAGTTCCATTTCTTCTAAAATGCTACCTTCTTCATCCTTACCCCATTTTAAAGGGCCGGTGCAAAAACCTGATAACATCAATAGACTTAAATGGGATATATTCACTATTGAAATCTTTATGAAATCCGTTAAAAAAATATTGGTCGATATTGACTACCCTCGAGGTCTCAACTGACTAAAAAAACTTGTAGTTCAAGAGTTAAGTTACCAGAAATCCGTGCTTAGCACGTTCTCCCATAAAATCAGGGCTATTATGTTTTCGTCTCAGACCACTCCCTAATTTGTGACAATATGTGGAAATTTCTTACGGGTAGAAATTACGTGGTGCAAAAAAAAAAAAAAAAA